>JBBBDQ010001125.1:1482500-1635000 GCA_037127315.1 Ascarosepion bandense
ATTTACTCCTTCCGTGTCTTGTATATTTCACTAGCTGTCTTATATTGTGAACAAGGGTCTATTTTTTCTGCACAGAAGGTTTTTTCTTTGTTTGATGATTCTTCTTTTTGTGCTTGAATCCTGAAGAAGCTCTCTGCTTTAGATGAAAATAGAAGCACATAAAATTTGTTCTGTTTTGTACCATAACACATTATTTGTCTCTCGGCTGATCTTCTTTTCTGGTTGGAGGTGGGGATTTCAGAATTTATAAATTTCAATTCTTTCTCATGACCAACTCTACTCAAAGCCTACTCTTACCAAAACAATCCATACTCTGAACTTTACAATCACTCAGTCACTCACACAAGTGGTGGATTTCCCCACACGTTTTACCTGCATACCTGAAGGTCATACTTCCCTTTTAGATCTATGCTTCACCTATATTCCTAACTCATCTCATACCATGCAGCTTTGCTTCCTTGGTAACTCTGATCATGCTGTAGTTTCTATTAATATCTCCTCCACTCCCACTTCCCAAGGAACCTTCTACTCGCAGAATGTCTTACTGCAACCAAAGACCAAATTGGGAGTCATTCTGCGATTTCTTGTGTGATGTACACTATCAGCCATAATTATTTGGTCACCCCAGTTTTTGCAAAAGAAATGATGTTGTTCTTATTATTTTTAGTATTTACTGCCAAGTAGAAGTAGAATGGTTCTTTTGTTATTATTACTTTGCAAAATTTTACAAAGCAACTAGCGACAATTTACCCATCGCACCCTGTAGATTGAAACTATGTATTTCATACTATTTTTAGTATTTATTACCAAGTGGATAATTCTAAATGAAAATAGAATGGTTCTTTTGTTATTATTACTTTGCAAAATTTTACAAGGCAAGGAAGCAAAGTTGAACCCTAAATTTTCTTCATTCTTTCATTGATGAAACTGCATTATAGGTAATTATTAAACATTTATAAATGCATTTGATGCACATTTTATTGTGCAGTATTAACAAAAGAACCATTCTATTTTCATTTACAATTATTCACTTGGTAATGAATACTAAATAATAGTCTGAAATTCATCTTTTTTTTACTGAGGTGGCCGAATAATTATGGCCGGTACTGTACCTTGGAAAAAAGTGTTTAGTCGAAGACTGTATCTCTGAGGTCTCCTAAAGTTAGCATTAATTCTTTCATCCCATTCAGGAATTTCCGAATTAAACTCATTTATCTCCTTGGTTCTCTCCTGCTGGCTCAGCCGCTATTTCCCACAGGAATTACTTCTTCCGGGTTTACTGGAGCAACGTGTCTGAATATAATAGGCATCTTTTTGTCTCTGTTCACAATGAGTGCAAGATGGTTCTAAATAAAACCAGCTGTTGTTTGTTGATAGAATGAAGCAGTGCATAGCAGTCCGTAAGTTGGGTTTGAAAGACTACTGGTGGCTCTGCAAAAGTGTGTTAAACAATAGTAAACCTTTGATCTCTCCTTTATTCAACAAATTTGAGATCCCCACAGCCACAGCAAAGAAGTCTGTGCTTTGCTCACAAATTCTCTTCCAACTCCACATTCAACTCATCTGGTTGTTGTAAAGAAATGTGCCCTCGAACTCTCCTCCCTCCTCACCAAACTCTACAACTATTGCCTGTCTGCTTCTTGCTGTCCTCTTCTGTAGTTCCCATCTTTAAAAACTCTGGAGAGCATTCAGACCCCTCTAATTATTACCATGATTTTTGTCAAAGTGTTCAGCGCCAAAGCAGTTCAGTATCTCACAGACCATAACCTATTCTCTGACAAACAATATAGCTTCTGCTTCACCCATCTACTGCTGATATCTTAACGAACATCACTAAATACATATACCAAGACTCTTGATAAGCATGGCATAGCTTGAGCTGTTTTCTTAGATATCTTGAAAGTATTTGGCAAGGTTTTGCACGCTTGTCTACTCCATAAGCTACAAGACTATTTGTAAATGGATGCTTGTTTGATCTAATCCAAATGTTCCTGTTAAATCATGCAAAGAAGATCATATTAAATGGGCATGTTTTCAGATCCTATTACATTTCAAGGTTCTATCCTAGGTTTCCTGATTTTCATCAATGATCTTCCTGATGTAATCAGTTCACAAGTAGGCATCTATGCTGATGATAGCACCATTTACACCCACCTCAATAAGAAATCTGCTAAGGTTGATAAAGTAAACCTTGCTAGTGCTTTGAGAAGGACTTCCATGCTGTAGTGGACTGGGGCAAGAAAAGGCTACTAAACTCTTCCAAAGTAAATCTGCTTTCCTTTAATCAGCACAGACAAACTCTCCTTTTTTTATCAGTATAGGTGATGCTAGCCTCCCAGAAAGCTATACCCTGCACCTCTTCAGCCTCACTTTTACAGTCAACCTCAAGTGAAATGACTACATTGAATCAATAGCTAAAGCTACTGCCACGAAAATCGGGTCTGTGTGTTGGGCTTCAAAATTTTTCTCTCAGAATCCATCTTGTACATATACACATCTACCATTCATCCGTGCACTGAAAACTGCTGCCATGTCTGGTTGGAAGCTCCTGCTATTCATTTTAGGGTGCTTGACAAAATTTCAAAGATGAATCTGCAATGTAATCAGTCTCGATTTAGCAGCTCGACTTCAGCCATTTTCTCACAGTCAAGATGTGGCTTCCCTCTGTCTTTTCTTCAAATATAATTCCAACTAAAACCTAATTCGTCCCCCTGGTTCTCACCCGCTTGCTCGGCCGCTATTGCCCACCGGAACCATTTCTTCCGGCTCTATCGAAGCTGCTCGTCGAACCAAAACAGGCGCCTTTTCACCTCAGCACGGAACAAGTGTAAAAAAGTACTGAACGAAGCCAAGAGGGCGTTTGCTACCAGAATTAGGCAACGCATAGCATCCTCTAAGTTTGGCTCCAAAGATTACTGGCGTCTCTGCAAAAGCGTGCTCAGCAGGAACAAGACTTCAATACCCCCACTAATCAATGAATTTGAAGTTCTCACCTCCCCAACCGACAAGGCTGAGTGCTTTGCCCGTAAATTCTCAACCAATTCGACACTGGACTCGTTAGGAATACCTACACCAGACTTCCCACCCAGAACTAAGGCTCAACTAAATAACGTCCTCATCTCGCCCTCGCTGGTCGCCAAGATAATTGCGCAACTTGACCCACACAAAGCGAGCGGCGGTGACGGAATCCCAGTCATAGTACTGAAGAAATGTGCCCCAGAACTCTCCTCTGTCCTCTCTAAACTCTATAACCTCTGCCTATCTGCTTCCTGCTTTCCTGCCTGTTGGAAGTCCTCCTGCGTAGTACCTATATTTAAGAATTCTGGCGAATCCTCAGACCCCGCCAATTACCGTCCTATTAGTCTCCTTCCAATCTTTGGCAAAGTTTTCGAAGCCATTATCAACGCCGAGGTGATTCAGCACCTTATGACCAACGGGCTTCTCTCTGACAAACAGTATGGGTTTCGCTTCACCAGGTCTACTGCTGATATGCTAACGACCATTACCGAGTACATATACCAGGCACTCGACAAGAATGGTGAAGCCCGAACCGTTGCCTTGGATATCTCCAAAGCATTCGACAGGGTCTGGCATGCTGGCCTCTTGTGCAAACTGCGGAGCTATGGGATAACTGGACATCTGTTTGACCTCATCCAGTCCTTCCTCTCTAACCGCACATTAAAGGTGGTATTAAATGGGCATGCCTCCCAAAACTACCAGACGAACGCGGGCGTCCCTCAAGGTTCTATCCTAGGTCCCACGCTATTTCTGATCTACATTAATGATCTCCCCGACACAATTAGATCCCAAGTTGGCATGTATGCCGACGACACAACAATCTACTCCCGCATCGATCAGAAACCAGGTCTGGACGACAAAGTGAACCTCGCTGCCGCACTGGAAAGGGACCTCCAATCTGTAGTGACCTGGGGTAGGAAATGGTTGGTAAATTTCAATGCCTCCAAAACAAAGCTGTTATCAACTAACCACCATAGACTATCGCATCTACCTCCCATTAGCATGGGACAGGCTAGCCTCCCAGAGAGTAAAATACTACGCCTCCTTGGCCTTACACTCTCGGCGGACCTCAAATGGAATGACTATATTGAATCCATTGCCAAATCTGCTGCTATGAAAGTCGGCTCTCTGTGCAGGGCCCGGAAATTTTTCCCACCTGAAACTATTCTGCACATATACAAATCTACCATCCGCCCGTGTATTGAATATTGCTGCCATATCTGGTCGGGTGCCCCTGCTGCTCTCCTTGGGCTTCTTGACAAAATACAAAGGAGGATCTGTAACGTGGTTGATACTAACTTGGCAGACCGGCTGCAGCCGCTCTCACACCGGCGTGATGTAGCTTCCCTGTGCCTCTTCTACAAGTACTTTCATGGCTTCTGCTCCGATGAGCTTAGATCACTGGTGCCGCCCAAGCACGAATTTACACGAGATACTAGATTAGCAACTAGGTCCCACCCTTTTACAGTTAAACAAATAAGATGTAACCGTAAATTCTACTCCAACAGCTTCTTTTCTCGCGCTTCCCGCCTGTGGAACTCCCTTCCACAAGTCTGCTTTCCCGACAGTTACAATCTCCAGGTGTTTAAATGTAGGGTCAATAGACACCTCCTATCACACTAACTCCCAACTATTCTCACAACACTCTCATCTACCCAACCCTCATTCTCGATATCCTCACCCACCTATCACCCACCCTCTGTTATGTCCTATATTTAACCAGCCTTTCTCCTCTCTACGTAGCCCCCTGCACAGTAGTGGCAGTGACATGCCTTGCTCGGGGTGAAACGCTTATAAAAAAAAAATTTTTGCTCTGACAAGCTTATCTCCCTGATGCTCCCTTCATGTGAATTTACTCGTGCTACTAGACTGACAATTAGGTCCCACTCTTTTACAGTGAAGACCGTTTTTTCTCGCACTTTCCAGCTCTGGAACTCCCTTTGATACACTTGCTTTCCTGATAGTTACAATCTCCAAGAGTCTAAGTGCAATGTCAATTGCAATCTTTTCTCCCTTTGATTCCTATCTTTTTTTCCTTCCCCCGCCCCCAGTATCTTGTTTCTCTTTCTTTTTGCTGTTATCACTTACAATCCCCTGCGCACTAGTGACAATTTTTCTTTTCTTGGGGTGAATTGATGAAAAAAAAATGATGTTCCTGTCATAAAGAAGGCAATTAAACCAGGAAATTGTATGAAAGAATTTGTGTAAAATGTAACAACAACACATCTCAAAAACTCAGACAGAAATTGTTCAAGTTGTATTAAAATAGATACAGACACTCTTTTTAAGACCATATCCCTCCAGAACAGACACAATTATGTCTCTCAACAGTATTTTTTTTTATTGTCGATAAATTGCTATGATTTTTGGGGAATGATAGTTGGGTGATTTCCTGTTACCTTCTCCATGGTTTTAAATTCAGAGTATTCCTTGTCCTTGACTGGCTGTCACTCAAGGCTACCCAGCTATTTATCCTTAAATAGGGGGTTGATTTTGGTTTGCTGAGAACAATAAAAACAGCTAAAATTTTTTTATTTTGAACTAAAAGTACTCAGAGAACTTCTTTTTTTTAATCGTATCACCCCGAGCAAGGCGGTAATGCCACTGATGTGCAGGGGGCTACATAAGAGTAAAAAGATTAAGTAGAAGAGAGTGAAGAGGAAGACAAACCAGTTAGAAAGGAGCAAGGGAAGGATGGAAATACAGGTGTGATGACAGTTGCAAGAGTGGAGAGAAAGGAGAGGATATACAGGGTGGTAAAAGAACTAGAGTCAAGTGGTTAATAGATGAGTATTGACATTGCATTTAAATTCCTGGAGGTTGTATCCATCAGGAAAGCAAGAATGTGGGAGTGAGTTCCATAGGCGGAAAGTGCGAGAGAAGAAGCTGCAGGAGTAGAATCGTCGTCTGCATTTGGTTAATCTAACTGAATGGGTACTGATCTGGTTGCACGAGTAAACACCTGTTACAGAGGCACCAGTGACTTAAGTTCATTGGAGCAGAAGCCATGAAAGTATTTATAGAACAGACAAAGGGAGGCCACATCTCATCGGTGGGGAAGTGGCTGTAGTCGAGCTGCCAAGTCGGTACCTGTCACATTACTGATTCTCCTTTGGAGCCTGTCAAGAACACTGAGATGAACAGCAGGGGCACTTGATCATATATGGCAGCAGTATTCCATGCATGGACAAATGGTTGATGAGTATATATGCAGGATGGATTCAGGCAGGAAAAACATCCTGGCCCTACACAGTGACCCAACCTTCTTAGCAGTGGATTTAGATTGTCATTAAAAACAATAAAAATCATGCAAGAGAGTAAACTGTATAAATTTTAATTTTTTCAAAATTATATTTCTAACTAAATATCTCAATCAAAACAAAAGGATCTCCTCCACCTTTAATGACTTACTCTTCGACAAAATAATATTGAAATTTATTTTGGAGAGATTTTGTGGTCGGATGAACATGGGTGAATATATAAGCTCTGTTCGTCTTTGTTGGCAATGGTAAAATTGCTGTCATTAATATTGAATAGAATTTATAACAGATAACTATTTAGATTGTAAGTATAAAGACCAATTTTTGTTTTATTTAAAGAGAGCAATAAAGCTTTTTTAGAGCTGTTTTTACTTTGTTGATTTCTTGGATGAATTGACTTCCCAACATCTGCTTGAAATAAATGAAAATATTGATAATATATACAGACATGATTTTAAAAATGAACTCAGACATTTCTACATGTTCTTGTTCCTTGTTTTTCAGGAGACTTGCTTCCAAGTCGCTTAAATAATGAACAATGTTGAAATGCATCTATCTCTGTTCCCAAACATTTACTTTCACCAAATTATTGACAAAGCGCTTTTATTGTATTTCTGCTGATGGAGTAACTTTGATTTTATGGGTATATCGATTTACAGTGAAAACCTAATGACTTTTCCCATTCACACACAAACTTATATGAATGTCTAGTGCAATTTGTGTACATATGAACATCACATCATATATAACTAAAATACGACTATTAACAAGACAAATATTGACAGATAATACCAAAATACTATTTGACACACACTATAAAGAAAGACTTGAAATATTTGAAGCCATTATAATACAAAAAAAAAACCCAAACTGCATTAAATAAAGATGGCATTTTATAATGTGCATAAAATATTTATAAATGTAATGAATATTTTCTATGCTGTCAACCTTGGTGAAATTGTCATAGTCATGATGTCACTTATACAATACATAATCATGAGAGCTGTTTCAACTTGAAGATACACTGAAAAAAATTTGATTTCTCATCTTCAGCAGCATCACTCAATGAATCCCGCACCCAACGAATAAAACAACTACTTTTAGTCAAAATTCAACTTTATTCATCAACATAGTCTCATTCTCAGGTGATACACTGATTTCAATGCTTCTCTAACAATTTGATGCGTTTTTGTTGAACAATTTGTCTTTGGCCTCAAAATGCACCTCATTTTCCGCTATCACTTCTTCATTGGAGCAAAATCTCTTTTCTCTGGAGCATTCTTCTGAGGTCTGCAAACAGCCAGTAGTTGCTGGGGAGGTCAGATCTGGAGAATAGGGTGGATGTAGGAGCAATTCCAATTGTAATTCACGTACTTTTGCCATTGTTGTGATCAACTTGTGGCACGGTGTGTTGCCTTGGTGAAAAATTACATTTTTCTTCATTTGTGGCCATTTTTTGGTGATTTCTTCCTTCAAACACATTAATAATGCTATACAATATTTGCTATTGATGGGTCTTTCTTTTCAAAGTTATCAATGAACAAAATACCTTGCACATCTCAAAATACAGAGACCAAAACCTTGCCTGCTGATGCTCGCATCTTTGGTTGCTTTGGATGGCTTTCACCTGCTGCTGTCCACTCAGCTGACTGCCAATTTGATTCTGGAGTGAAGTGGTGGACCCATGTTTCATCCATTGTAAAATATTTACACATATTTACACAAATACTTCTTGTTTGTTGAAATAGTTACAAACAACACTCTGAATCATCGATGCATTGTTGTTTTTGATTGACTGAGCAAACATGGCACCTACTTTGGACACAGCTTTCTCATTGACGAATTTTCATGCTGATGAAATGATGAATAAACTGTCTTCTGATATGTTCAACTCTTCTGCTATCTCATAGAACTTCAATTTACGATTGGCCAAAATGAGTTTGTGGATTTTTTTTGTTTTCCAAGACAAATGCAGATTTTGTCAACCTGAGCGTTCAGCATCACTTGTGTCTGTACAATCATGTTTAAAGTCAGCATACCACTTCTTAAACATTGCTTCCAATGAAACAGAGTCTGAATAACACTTGTCAAGACATCGGTTTGCTTGAACAGTACTTTTTATCATTAGAAAGAAATAATTTATCAACACACGAAATTAAGATTTTTCCATTGTTTTGACAACTTGCAACAGTAGATTCACTTGAAGAACTGTACTAATCTGATTGAGCCTAAAATAATCTGATTGAGCCTAAATTTTGTCATATGCCTTTTCATAAAAAAATCATGTGGATTTTTTCTTAGTGGCGCCATCTATATATATGTCAGGCCTGGGACATATTGAGTGATGTGTTATCTCCCAGCAGTTCTCTCCAAACTTTTCTTTTAGAAGATTGCATATCCACAACCATTAATCACAAGATACTAATAAATTCTCACATTGGTCATGCAAGCACAACATTCTCTCATAGGTTAATATGTTACTTATGAAAACATAGTGCAATTTATGCATATATTGATCATCACACCACAAACAACCAAAATATATCTACTAACATAAAAAATATTAGCAAATAATATCAAGATGTTAAACATTGCACATGTAAAAAAAAGGCTCAAAATGTTTAATGCTATTGTTATACAAAATAAACACCCTTTTTTTTTTCCCCTGAACATTTCACCCCAAGCAAGGTGATACTGCCACTATTCTTCAGGGAATTACAGTTAAAAAAAAGACTGAGTACAGTGGATATTTAAGAAAGGATAAAAGATGAACAGGATTCAAGAAGATAAAAGATGGCAATTGACATTGCATTTAAATTATTGATGTCAGGGAAGCAAATAAATGGAAGGGAGTTCCACAGGTGGGATGTGCAAGAAAAGAAATTGAACTAGAAGTGGCATCTGCATTTAATTATTTTAAATGGTAAAAGGGTGGGACCTAGGTGCCAATCTAGTAGCATGCTTAAATTCATGAAGTTGGGACACCAGAGAAAAATGCTTGTCAGAGTAGTTTCCATAAAAATATTTGTGAAAAAGACAGAATAAAGTCACATTGGTGAGAATTTGACTGAAATCGAGATGCCAAGTCATAGGTGATAACATTGCAGATCCTCGTTTGGATTTTGTCAAGAACCCCAAGATGTATAGCAGGAGCACCTGACCATTAAATATCTTTCACCAAAGGAGATGGTATCTTAAAATGTAGATAAAATATGTAAAATGTGTATAAAAAAATTATAAAAGATAAAATATTCAATGTACACTATTTTTGATACAATCAAGCTCTGAAACTATTCCGCTCATGATATCATTTATACGAGATACTTATACAGCATACAATATATTTAAAATATATTTAACTTTGGAATGTAAACTGCTACGTGCGTTTCATGTTGCTAGTAAAACTTTTTTGTACAATACCTGACCTTTATTAAAACTTTTCTTGTAGATGTGCAAGAACTTCTTTAAAAATTGAAAAAATACAATAAAAGATCAAACAGGTTTTGATAATTGAATGAAATAAAATTTAAGTGTTTGTTTGTGTGTATAGTATTTTCTACACATACATACATGCTTTTAAATAAGTAAACTCACTCTTCAAGGAGTGCAAATAGACCTAAAGTCAAAGTACACAATATCTTGCAGCAAAGCTAAATACTATTTCATTGTTACAAAATTTACATACATATATATATACTGGATAAAGAAATAGGGTTGTTCCAATGAGAGAAATTGGTATAGAATAAAAAGTGTGAGAAGCCATGAACGTTTTCTTTAAAGTGTATATTTATTGTTTTTGTTATTATACATATTACGACACATTAAGTGTCCATAATGGTATTTGTGACGCTAAACGTGTTTCAAGTCTAAAATTGACTCTCTTCAGACGAATAAATTTGTGGCTTTACGTATCAAGTTCCTTTTCCGTAAAGCCACAAATTTATTTGCCTGAAGAGAGTCAATTTTAGACTTGAAACACGTTTTGCGTCACAAATACCATTATGGACACAATGTATCATAATATGTATAATAAGAACAACAATAAATATACACTTTAAAGAAAACATTCACAGCTTCTCACACTTTTTAATCTATATATATATATATATATATATATATATATATATGGTAATTATTGTTATTAGTATAGCATACTACAACTCAGTAGCTATAAAGTTTTAGTGCTAAAACACCATCATCAGGCAGTAAAATGTGCTGAAGTTATTTTGTAATATATAGATAAGGAGATTTAAAATTTAATGTATTTCCATTAGTACCCATTACTTATATATATATTGATCATTTCGCCACAAGCAAACCAATAAATTCACTCAAACATAAATGATTACTGAGTTAGAGAATATGAAGAAATTAAAAAGACTATTAACAAGACAAAACAATAAAAGAGCATATATATATATATATATATATATAAAAATTGTCACTTAACTGATTGACATTGCCACCAATGTTTCATGCACATATTAAATACATTCACTTCTCAACGACTTGTTTGGTTTATTTTTCGATATTTTCAGTGTTTGCATATTTTTAAGTACTGCTGTTTTTTTGTTACAATTCTATGCAAGTCTGTGATTTTTAAAAATTTCTCTTTGTTGAATGACATGTTTGTTTTTCGTCATTTGTTAACTGATTAACCTCTCCTTCTTCTTCCCTTTCTTTATGTTTTTTTCTTTTATTTTCTGGCATTAATGCCAAGCAGTACAGCATGCTGTTTCTAAATTTCTGGCAGGGTGAATTGCATCATGGTGCTCTTTTTTTGCTCACAGATGGTGCCCAACTGACCCTACTGTACTGTGCAGTTGACAAAAACAACACACATGCACAAAATTAAAAATATAAAATGACAATAATTTAATCATCACACCCTATATGTATGTATACATGTGTGTGTGTGTATATATATATATATCCTCTTTACCCTTATATTTATTTCCCCTGTGTGTGTGTGTGTGTATATATATATATATATATATATATATATATATATCCTCTTTACCCTTATATTTATTGTCATTTATTTGTTTGTTTGTAATTTTATGTTTATTATTATTATTTTTATTGTTATCTCTCTCTTCATTTTAAGAAAAGATTCATTCCGGCAGAAATTTTGTACCAGATGGAGGATATATTGTAAGGTCTGATGATATGAGCTAATTAAACTCATTGAAATGAGCTATAGTTTTTAACTTATATGACGTGTTGAGTTTTCCTTTATAAACTATATATATATATATATTCCTACTGGTAAATGCATTTTTCTTTATTAAGATTTATTCAATGCACAGGCTGATGTAATATACACAGTTTAAAAAATAAAAATGGGGAATGCATCTAAAATATGGAGTATCCACTAGAATAGCATTCAAAATAATAGAAATGTTTGATAAAAATAAATCCATTTGTTCTTTAGCAATTGTTTTATTTATGCTTTGGATATGGAAATTAACAGATATTGTCCTTTCAAGAAAATAATCTGGGTGAAGCGGACACACATTCCTAAGAAATGGAAATATATATATATAGAGAGAGAGTGAGTTGAGTTGTGATGATACTAAGTGCCAAGATAGCAGTTTTTTTTTTACTGGTTTAACACATCACTCAATGAATCTCAGGCCTGACATATAGATGGCACCACTAATAAAAAATCCATATGATTTTTATGAAGTACTAACCTTCAAATGGCACATGACAATATTTGGGCTCAGTAGGATTATTAGTTTGCAAATTACAGTAAAGCTACTGTTGCAAATTTTCAAAACAATAGAAAAATCAGAATTTTTTTTTTTTTTTGGGGGGGGGGGGAGAAATACTGTTAAAGCAAAGTAATGGCTTGATAAGTGTTATTTAGACTCTTCTCCATTGGAAACAATGGTTAACAGGTGGTATGCTGACTTTCAACGCAGACGTAAATGATGCTCAACACTTGGCCAATCGTGAATTGAAGTTTCGTGAGATGGCAGAGGAGGAGTTGAACATATCAGAAGGCAGTGTATTTACAATTTTGCATGAACATTTGTCAGTAAGAAAGCAGTGTTCAAAGTGGGTGCAGTGTTTGCTCACAGTCGATCAAAGACAACAATGTGTCAACAATTCAGAGCGTTGTTTGTAACTATTTCAATGCAACAAGAAGTTTTTGTGTAAATATGTCACAATGGATGAAACATGGATCCACCACTTCACTCCAGAGTCAAATTCGCAGTCAGCTGAGTGGATAGCAGCAGATGAAAACCATCCAAAGTGACCAAAGATGCAAACATCAGCAGGCAAGGTTTTGGCCTCTATATTTTGATATGCGCAAGTTATTTTGTTCATCAACTACCTTGAGAAAGGAAGACTCATCAATAGCAAATATTATTTAGCATTATTGGTGTGTTTGAAGGAAAAAATCGCCAAAAAAAGCCACAAATAAGGAAGAAAAATGTGATCTGTCACCAAGACAATGCACCATGCCACAAGTTGATCACGACGATGGCAAAAGTACATGAATTGCACAATTTCTTCCGCATCCACCCTGTTCTCCAGATCTGGCCCTCAATAACTACTGGTTGTTTGAAGACCTCAAAAGAATGCTTCAGAGAAAGAAATTTGGCTCTAATTAGGGAGTGATATCTCAAACTAAGGTGTATTTTGAGGCCAAAGACAAATCATTCTGCATAAAAGGCATCAAATTGTTAGAGAAGCATTGGAATCAGTATATCACCCTAGAAGGAGACTATATTGATGAATAAAGTTGAATTTTGCCTAAAAGTTGTTGTTTTAGTTTGGCATTGGATTTATTGAATGATGTGTTACTGATAAAGAAATGAATTGTCAAGCAGGTATTTTGTCATAAAGTGCTTCATATAGAGATAAAGCATTAATAGGAGAACTACTGTAGAAGCACTCACATACAAAGATATTAAATTACACCAAGCTCTATATAAATAATAAAAAGACCACAAAACAACAGCAGGTGAAAAAAAGCAGTTAGGACATCATAATGGTGTCTTCATGAAACTTTGAAGTTAGCATAACTCTGCTCATCCAAGTCACAAAGTCACAAATTTCTCTACATTAATCATATATATATATATATATATATATATATATTTAATTTAAAAAAAATTTTATAGAAAAAATCAATTTCCTAAATTCAAAATTAAGGTTAAATATACAAAACTAGATTAATTATAAAAACTGTGCTTAAATACAAACATACCTATTACCTATTTACCTATTACCTTAAATACAACATTAAATCTTACCTCCTACATTAAATTCTACTTATTTCTCACCCATTACCTAGTCACCTATTACCTTAAATACTAACATTAAATCTTACCTATTACACACCACAAACTGGGATCTAATTTCAAATTTAATAGGAAAAATTGATTTCTTAAATCCAAAATTAAGGTTAAATATACAAAATTAGATTAATGATAAAAACTGTGCTTAAATACAAAACTATTCTATAGTTGTAGAAATAAGCAGTAAGTCCAATACCACCCCCACCCTATACACCTCCCTACTCTGCTCCTCTAAGAAACCCAAAGGATAAAGCTGTGTCAGGCAAGAAAGCCTGACAGAGCCCAACTCTCTCTAGCTTGGTTAGAATTTAAAGTATTCTTTCTATTAGATTGATTGCCAACCAAGGCAGTAGTGCCCAGTCTGTCCAATCAGTTAAGTGCCATACATGATACACGCTTGGGCGATCATGTCTCGAAAGAGACATGACTGACTGGGCAGAAGATTATCCCGCAGTAGGTTGCCATTGCTTTCTGCGGTAGACTGGTTGCCGACCAAGGCTACAGAACCCAATCTGTCCTATTATTTAGCCCATAACTGGAGGGAAGAGACGGATTAATACCTTTCCCAAGGGTATTTGAACGTAAGTGAATGCAAGGAATTCAAATAGAATTTGAACTCGGCTTCCCGATTTCTCATTCCGAGCCGATATCCACTGCACCACGACGCACATCTGTCCAATAGGTGGATGAAAAAGAGGTGGATTCATCCTTTTCCCAAGGGAATTTGCACATAAGTGAATGTAATGAACTCAACCAAAATTCAAATTCAGTGCTTCAATTTTGCAATCCAATCTGCTGCCCACATACCCACACACAGATGTGCGCACACACAATATAAAAAAACATGAATTTGATCTTCTTTTATCCTGCTACTGTCAATTTCATATAGATGTCTGAAACTGACAATAGTGGGATAAGCACTAATCCTTCCCACAGTCGCATTTCCTCTTGGGTAGATAAACATGTCATTCATACTGTCTTATACATGTTGTATTTACATACACGTTTTATACACTAATTGTAATGACTATTAATGGAAGTACTGTAATATTTTTTTGTTAAGAACAAATTCAAAAGGGTACAAGAGTGGACATTAAAACAGATTTTTATAAACATGTAATCAATACCAGATTTTCTAGAAGCCTCTAACTAATACTGGATTTCTTTTTAGACACCTATAATTAAATTAGGGCTTTTATTTAAATTTTTACAAGACCAAATATTAAGGTTTGTCATTAGTTGGTTAAAGATAATATTAGTTTAATTTCTAACCCTCAGCTCTCAAGCTAAGTCCTAATTAAATGCAAGGACTCTCTCCTAAATTCTCACTCTCAATAGGACACAAATCCACATCAAAAAGAAAAATAATTTATGCAGTGTCACAAATACAAGTAATTTGGCATGAGTAAATTATTTCTGCAACCAACACACCTGTCATTTTTCAGATAATTTTCACCATGTTTTAATTATTTTGTTCCAGGAATCAAAAGAATGTGTAGGTGGTCTCAGGGATAGCTACTCAGAATTAAAAATTGGTGAGTCTAGTTCCAGTTGGTTTCTATACATGCACTTACGTACAAATACCTTTGGAAATGGTATGAATGTATCTCCTCCTTTAGTTATTGGTTAAATTGTAGAAGTCATATCTGGAAAAATCACTCTTCTTTTTCTGTGTGCCCTGTTCTTTCAGGACGTAGGCAATCATGGCTTTCTACGTCTCCCTGTCCCTGGTGGCTCTTAGTATGTTTTCTCCTGTTACAGCACACAACCCCCGTTACATCATCCACCTGCTCAGGCCCTTCAAATATGTTATCCGCTGCCTACCTCTGTCTCATTTGCTTTCTATCTGGCCTGTCAGTATCAGGTTCTCCAAGCCCTCCTTCCTCATTGCATGTCCCAAGAACTTCAGTTGTCTCATCCTGATGCTCACTATTAATTTTCTTTTCGTTGCCATTTTTTCCAACACCTCATCATTGCTCACATGCTTGGTCCATGATATCCCCAGCATCCTTCTGTAGAACTACATTTATGCTGCTTCAAGTTTCTCCCTCATACTGGGCACATTTTTTCTTTACTGTGCTGCACAAGGGTCATTGTTAGGTGTTGAATTCCACAGAAAACTCAGGTTGGTCAATATAGATCCCCACAAATGTTGGTGTTCATTTGCTGCAGAACTACATGGCTCCAGTTGGCATGGTATTAATGCCAACCAATGGCTTCAATTTCACCAAGCTGGTTAAACCCAAGCGATATGTTGCATACCATGAGGACTTCAACTCATTTCTGCTACTTCAAATTTTTCTTACCTCTTCGAGGATATTGTCCAACATTCACTGCCATATTAAAGAACTGACATAGCAATGAAAAATCATTACTATTCTCAAAAGTTTGCTAATCATAGATTTATGACATTTAAATGTTTGCATTTTTACATGTAAATGATTAAGAAGAAGAAGCAGAGAAAAACTTGAATTTTTATTATGGACTTTTGTATTTATATATATAAACTATAGTAAAACAAAGTCCTCAGTGTCTCTTGGGTATGTACATATTTTGTATTCAAAAGTTAGGATAATTAACTCTAAGCATCATTGTAATGGTTGCGCTCATGTCAGCCTTGTGCAGAGTTGGAATGACCAATGAAAAATTTGTGCTCACTTTATCGTTGGAGAGTTAAAACATGGTATAATAGTCAAACTCAAGTCAGTCTTGTGCTGAGTTTGAATGACCAAAGTAAAGGCTGATTTACTTTATAGGTAGAGGTTTTTTGGAGACACAGGCAGACGCCATGTGTTAGAAAGTGGAAAGAATTCGATCATCAGTGAACCCGAGTAAAAGAATGTTGCCTATTGTGATGTACATTTTACACGTGCTGCTACATCACAGAGCATGAGAGAGAAGAATGAAAATGTTTGTCTTTTTATAGACTTAAACTACGCCACTTAACAGGCATTTGACAAAACCAAATGGGGATAGTAAGATTTTCAGTTCCTTTATTACTAGCATCATGGGAAAATATATTTCTCTTTTCTTCATTCAGTATTATTTCATTTATTGACTGGCAGTATAGCCCGTCGTTGCTCGAGTGTAATGAAAGCTTTAAAACTAATCCATGGTCCTGGAGCTCAGACTCTTTGCACATTGGCACGAAAGACTGAAAAGCAATAGTTGTTTCCAGTTCAAGCAAAACCGGAGAATGAAAGAAAGATGAATGGATGTCAGTCAAATTTTGATTTCCTGGTATCAATATTAAATAAGTTTTTTTCATCGTTAACTGAATTTTGAAGGTTAAATAAATTCTCTGAGTAAATTGTAAGAACTACAATTCTACCCACTTAGAGCCAAACCCGAAGCAAAAACTAAAATAAAAGGGCTGAAAAAAATACAGACATACAGGCAGATAAACAGACACACACACAAACATCTTGCCTTTTATATATATATATATATATATATATATATATATATATATATATATATTATTGATTTTCTGCACTATTGTAAGAACTGCAACCTTGAAACTTCTGAATATCGTTTTTTATGTCTTTGTCTATGAGTGTATCAAATTTGATTAAAATCGGACCACTCCTTCTATAACCAAATTTTTTTGATTATCGATTTTCGATATTTAGCAGGGGTACTTTGACACAAAAACTAGCTAAGAACACTTGCAGACACTTATAGTACAACTGTGTAAATTTCAAGAAAATCGGTTCAGCTGTTTTGGAGTCTATAGGTAATGGAGACACACATATGGACACACACAAAGTTCCATTTATAAATAAGTTTAGATTTAGATTTTATATCGTCTTTGCAAAAAATATATTTCAGCTTTAAATAACCCATAATAAGCAATAAAAAAATTTAAATTGATTTAAAAATTCCCCACATTTTATTTAAAGATTCACACCTTCATGACTGTTCCAGACATCACGTATATCTAGTATTTACTAAGCTGGGCTTAGTTTCAATGTCAGAGTAGGTTACTCAGTAACGTACTGCGTCATAATAGTCTTTGAGCTAGATTGCTAACCATTAACCCATGGCAAGATACCTCTGGTGATTTACTAAATTTAGGTTACAAATATAAAGTATTTTGTGAGTATATAACACACTACTAAGTTGTAATGATCTGCTAGACTAGGTTTCATCAACATGCGACAATATGTCTTAGATTTGAATGAAGATAAATGCAATTTATCCTTTCTCTTCTTGTCTCTTCATAATTTTGTCTCGTCACTGACAAGTGAAAAAGAGAATTCAAACATGCATTCTTTTAATTATTTCTCCCTCACAATTTATTTATTTATTTATTCACTGAAGCAAAAAAACAAGTAAAAAAAATGTTAAAACACAAAAGACATTTGTAACGAATTCAGATCTTTTTAAAAGTAGAAACCTATTTTTTACAGTTCACTAATGTGGCTGAGGGTTTTTATGTTTATCAAGAAAACAAATGTTTTGAAAAGAGAAAAAAAAGATGCGAGATTGCAGAGAGGGAAAGATATATGTCCAAGTGCGAAGAAAGGGATAGATAAAGAATTTACACGTCTCAATGAGAAATAATTTTCTTGCTGATATCCAAAAATAGAAAACAAAAGAGAATCTCTGTCTCATAAAATGACAATTAATTCTGAAGTTAATATTTGTTTCTGTAAGGTTTTCCACATGAGTAAAGTTCATATAAAAATGATTGACTTGGAAACAAACTAACAATGAATTCGCAGACTACTAAAGTTTTCCAGCCCGAATGAAATTTTAATATCTCCCAGAAAAGTATAATTGTGTCAGGTTAAAGATGAGTAATTTAAGTGGCTGCTAAGAAAAAAAAAGCTTACTCACCATTCTAAAACCAGTTTTCATTCAGTTAATAAGTATCTTTCTTTTTTAATCATTTCATTCCAAGCAAGGCAATAAAGTTGCTAAGACACAGGGTTTACTAAGTATTCAAGAACAGCCTTTGAGATTTGAAAAAGAAAACACTTGACCGGTGGTCGAGAGCAAGGGAAAATTTACTTGCCCCAAAATCATTTTACTCGACCAACTCCATTTTCTTAATAGTCGCCTTATGTAAACATAGCATGAATTGGTGACGGAAAACAACAAATGAGATTTTAATTAAAATTTTGAACGTGTTAAAAAGGATTTAAAAATTTTTAAAAATAATAACAACAAAATTTGATCATTCCTCTTAATAATAGCATAAACATTTTGATGATAAAACTTTGTTTTTATTAAGTTTGAGCCCTTTTAACATCATGATATACTGTTTTTTTTGCCAATTAAGTGGAGGTACCTAAATTCGTAGTTTCTTTCTTCTGTTTGACTACAATCTCCATCTCATAGATGATAATAAAATAATAAATCTGATTTTTTCAACAATTTTCTGTAAAAAAAATTTATGTATAATTTTTTTTCAGTGCGTGGTTGAAAGAAATATGCATATTTTTTTCTTTCTTTCTTTCAAATGTTCATTTTTACTTTTTCGTAAGCAGGGAGGAAATATAGAAGTTGAGTCAAGGATAATATTTTTCTAAATGAGTTTCTAAAAATCTGTGAGCATCTTTAATCTGAGTGACAGAGACATTTTGGCTTCACTCTGGAAGTGTTAATTAAACGAATGTTTACAATGACCGGGACGATAAAAGTAAGACAGGAGCTTGTCAATCTAAATTCTATTTGTCAGATCTTGTTTTGATGATTGTGGGATGTCACTGTCTTTTGTTTTACCACACATTTCAACGTAAATCAGCTACCATGCATAAGACCAAAGAGTTCAATAATGTCATTGTAGGTCATTCTAAGTAACTTGTGAATCTTCAGTGGCATACTTTTTGTAGTTGAAAGAATCAGATTTCCTTTTTCTATATTTGAAGGGACACATTTCATTGCAAGATTTTTAATCGACAGCGGGCGAGTAAAGCAATAAACTTTAATTGCCCAATTAAGTTTTTAATCGACTGAGTCAATCGGCGAGTGAAATCTTAAAGGCTGTTAGAGAATAAGAAAAAAATTATGAAAAAGAGAACATTAATATAACAGGACTGAAGAAGAAAAGATAATGATTGACATTGCATTTAAAATTTTTTAAGATAAAAATTGACTAGAAGTAGGGAAGCTAGAAATGTGTTCCACAAACGAGAAGTTTAAGAAAAGAAACTGTTAACCTAAAACTAATGGTTACACCTGGCCATTTCAACTTTAAAATGCTGAGACTCTGCCACCAATCTAGTATTGCACTTCAATTCATGCAGTCTAGGTACCAAATAGAAAATCTCATCAGAACATCTATCATGAAAATATTTCTAGAAAAGTCACAAGGAAGCCAATTAAATTGTAATTAAAGCCAAGATACCAGGTCAAGACCAGTAATATTGTAGATTCTTTATATTTTATCAAAGAATAGATATTATTATGTTATCTAATGCAATGCTACAAATATAAAAAAGTTTGCACATTGTTGTGCAGTAAATAATAAACCCCCCCCCCACCTCAGTAACAGAAATGAACAAGTCTAGGTGCCTTAAATAATGGAAAAACTAGAGGTTGACCCAAAACGTAAAAAATATAGAGTTCAGTACATTGGCAAACTTGCCAGAAAGAGGAGTGGGTGAGTACTAATAAATAAAATAAAATATTTACTAATAAAAAGAAATCTTAAAAGGGAGGGGATGTTCTGGGGTAAATAAAATCTTTAGTAATACAAATTAACTAGTCTAGACAATTTAAATAAAAAACATCAAGTGAGTCAAAAAAGCCTGTTGGAGTCAGTCAAATGTATTTCTAACAAACATCACAGCAAGTAACCTAATCAAGATATATTATAACCACTAGTCATCACACACACACACACACACATATGTAGTCTGATGAAATTCCAAAGGATAAAAAAGATCACACAAAAACTTTTCCTATTTGATCCAACATATTTCCTTCATATATATATATATATATATATATATATATATATATATATATATATTATGTTCTCATTACAATTGAGCTCTCTGGAGAAGAAAATTTTAAAAACAGTTTCCACTTCTGCTATATGCGTGACTCTTCAGAAATGAATTGAGTTCTTTTGATGACTGGCATGTGTATACACTGCTTCTATACAACACGATAAAATTTCCCTTCTCTGATCCCATGCCCCTATGGCTTAGGGAGTAGCGACTCCGACTGACACCAAATCGGTCGAGTTTCGATCCCGGCCAGAAGCAAGTGGATGTGTCGAGCCACAGGCTTGTATGTGGATGACTAATATATATATATATATATATATATATATATATATATATATATATATCTGTCAGATAAAATAAATTGTAAACATTACATTTGCTTATTTTTAATAAAATCCATTCAGAAGCAGAAAAAATGTACAGTCATTTTTAGCAACACAGTTTTCCAGTTAAATTTGTTACCATAATTCATATCCCTGAAGATGATCTCAGAAAGAGGTTGAAGGGACTTGGGTACCTTGAGAAATGAATGAAAATAACACCTGTCAATGTTACAGCTCATTTCTGACATCTTTTGATTGTAATCCTTGAAGGATTATCCATGAGTATGAACAGATTTTATTAAAAAAAAAGCAAACATAATGTTTGCAATTTATTTAATCTGACATGTTTAAAAGAAAATTTGCTGCCTAAATACACAAATATATATATATATATATATAAACTCTCAAAAACATAATACGTAGAAATGTTAAACCAGTTAAAAGTAATAATCAAATTAAACTCATTATATATTATAAAAAGTTTAAAACAATTGACCTCATAGTCTATAATAACCCAACAAGCACTAAACTAAATTCTTTACAAAAAACCAATGTAGTGTACCAATTTACATGCCCATTCAGAGATTGCATCTCTGATACTAATCAAAAAACCTAGTACATATATTGGTTTTACTACAACCATGCTCTCCCGTAGAGTTACATGTCATCTTTCTGATCAGAGTACTATTAAACAACATTTCTCTGAAAAACATAAACATGTAGGTAATATCAGACAGATTTTGGTCAACGTACGGTGATCCTTACTCATACACACAGTAAGAGGAACCTGCAGATATTGGAGGCCATGTACATCAAATCAAAACAACCAACACTCAATAAAATCAACTTTAAAACAGGAAATAACACATTACATTGCATTTGACTACATGGTTTTGTTGTCATTTCACGCTATCCCGCGGTGTGACGTCATAAAACCGCATCGCAAACTTAAGAACTGTGTTTATTATTTTTGGTAACTATTGCCGTTGCCAAGCGGAGTTTTATGTCAACACAAAATAAAATCGTCGGTGATGGTGGATTTTATAATATTTCAGTTTAAACTACCTCTCTGAAGATGGCTCATGTGAGCCGAAAGCTTAGAAGAAAATCAATAAATAATTATCTAAATGTTGGAGAATTTTTGTCTTTATTTTCAACTGAAATTAAAGCAAAAATACGACGTTTAGAACAGCTCATGATTAAACATAATAGACATTCATTGTCTCTTATATTTAATAGCATATGTTTAGAAAATATATATATATATATATATACACTAATTTTAATTTATAAATTCTCAGTAATTTTACATATATCTTTCTCAGGTTCAATATAATATCATCCTCATTTCTCTCGTCTTCATCTATCCTTTTGATTTGTTCTTTATTTTCCCATTCAGCAGAAGGCTATATTCAAATTTGCTGGCAATCTACAAATTAAAATTGGAAGACATCAGAGTGACTGCATTGGATTGTTTGATTATTCTGTCTAAATATCTTCTTCTGTGTGCTGTGTCCCTTGAGAATATGGATAATCATGGCCCTCCATAATTTCCTGTCCTTTATAGCTCTTAGTAAAGTTTGTCTTTTTGCTATCCCTCCTAAACCCTGCTTCTACAAACTATTTATACAAGCTCATTAGGCCAAGGAGGTGTACCGTTTTACTCTCTGGGAGGCAGGCCTGTTCCATGCTAATGGGAGGTAGGGGCAATTGTCTATGATATTTTGGAAGCATTAAAATTTACAAGCCATTTCTTACCCCAATCCACCACAGATTGGAGGTCCACTGCTTTCCTTTGTTCTTTTTGTTTTCAATATGTCCTGTAAGTCTTAAATTCTCCAAGCCCTCTTTCCCTATTATGTGATTTAACAATTTAAATTACCTCTTTCTGATTTTAAATATAAGTATCCTTTATGTCTTCATGTTTTTCTAAAGTCTATTTGTTACTCACATGGTCGGTCTTATGGTATTATCATCATCCTTCTGTAGAACCAGATTTCTGTTGCTTCAAGTTTCTTCTTCATTTGTGATATTCACTGCCATAAAGGAGGACTGATATTACATGACAGTTCAGTACTCTTTTTTTTTATGACCTCCAGGAATTTAAATGCAAGGTCAATACTCATGTCTTAACTACTTGACCCTAGTTCTTTCCACACCGCCCCGTAGATCCTTTCCTTTCTCTCCTCCTTTGCAACTGTCATCACACCTGTATCCCCATCCTTCACTTGCTCCTTTCTAACTGGTTCGTCCTTCTCTTCACTCTCCTCTAATCTTTTTACTCTTATGCAGTCCCCCCCCTGCACATCAGTGGCGTTACCTCCTTACTCGGGGTGATATGATTAAAAAAAATATATATATATAAATAAAGGTTGTCAGGCATAAAATGCACCATTATAAAACAAAGATTAGAAAAGTACTCAAGCGATGAAAAAAAACAGCAATTTAAGATTAAATTAAGAGAAATTTTATTGCAAAATGCTAGCTGATTGACATTCAAGGCACCAATACCCCAATGTGAGAAATGGTGCATGAAGCAGCTTAGACTAAATACAAAAAAAAAAAAAAAATAAGCTCCTATAAACTGTCCCAATTTGTGTCCCTTCAGTCTTATCTATTTTTTATGCTTATGGTTGGAAATGTTCATAACACTCTCAGGGGTACAGACTCACTTTTCAAAATTTGTCATTACATAACAATTTTTTTAAGGGTTTTTTTTGTTTTTTAGCACCCCTTTATAATTATGTCTTGAGAAGATGTAAAAAAAATTTGAAGAAACAAGTTCAAATTTTGCAGCTATACTTTACATTAATCTATATGTCTCCCTGTAATCTGTTCCCTCCCTCCTTGTAATCTGTTCCCTCCCTCCCTGTAATCTGCTCCCTCCCTCCCTCCCTCCCTGTAATCTGTTCCCTCCCTCCCTGTAATTGTTCCCTCACAAGATGCCTTGGCAAATGTTACACTAATTCCACAGTGGCTATCAAGTTTATCTTATAGACTTATTTGATGATGTAGTGTTTTGGATTTCCACTGAGAACTCCACCATTTTGTCTTTGTGTCAAATTTAAGCTGTGTAAATAAATTCTCAGAGTACAAATGTGACTTACAGACTAAGCTAAGTGTAAGTAAAAACCTGTATGTATAGAGGATAGAGAGAAAAATTCTTTTTCTGATAAATATATTTGCAAGCAGCACTAATTAGGTCAACAAAATAAAAAGGTGGAAATTGTATGCTTGCTTATCTTATAAAATGATAGTAACTATAGTAAGTAAAACAATGAAATGGATTAAATTATGCACGTGTCCTACATTACCCAAATGTAATATGTTCCAATATATACTCCAGCATTTGCTTGAAACTAGATATCAAATTCCATAAACTATATTTTTCCTTTAGCTATAATGAAAATGAATTTATAAATCTGGGAGATTAAGAATGTTAACTTATAATAAAATAGAACAATTTATAACAATATATTATAATAAAAGTTATTTTTTTTATCATTTTACCCCAAGCAAGGCATTCCACTGCCACTATTGTGCAGGGGGTTACATAGAGGAAAGTGCTGAGAAAGAGTGGTTAGTTATAGAAAATGTCGGAAGGAGGGTGGTAGACGGATGAGGATACTGAGGATGGGGGTTTGGTAGATGGGAAGAGTGTTTGAGGGAATGGATGTGAGTTAGTGTGATAGATGTCTATTGACCTTACATTTAAACTCCTGGAGATTGTAGCTGTCAGGGAAGCAAAGTATATAGAAGGGAATTCCACAGGCGGGAAGTGCGAGAAAAGAAGCTGTTGGAGTAAAAATTACGGTTACATTTTATCTGTTTCACTGTAAAAGGGTGGGACCTAGTTGCTAATCTAGTATATCTTGCAAATTCATACCTAGGGGGCACTAATAACTAAGTTCATCAGAGCAGAAGCCGTGAAAGTATTTATAGAAGAGGCACAGGGAAGCCACATCACACTGGTGAGAGAGTGGCTGCAGACACGCTGTCAAGTCAACATTGATCTCATTACAGATTCTCCATTGTATTTTGTCAAGGACTTCAAGAATAGCAGGGGCACCCAACCAGATGTGGCAGCAGTATTCAATACAAAGGTGGATGGTAGATTTATAGATATGCAGGATGGACTCAGGCAGGAAAAACTTCTGGGCCCTGCACAGAGAACCGACTTTCATAGCAGCGGATTTAGCAATGGATTTGATATAGTCATTCCACTTGAGGTCCGCTGAGAGTGTGAGGCCAAGGAGGTGTACTGTTTTACTCTCTGGAAGGCAGACCTGTTCCATGCTAATGGGAGGTAGGGGCGATTGTCTATGATGGTTAATTGATAGTAACTTTGTTTTGGAAGCATTAAAATTTACAAGCCATTTCTTACCCCAGTCCACCACAGATTGGAGGTCCTTTTCAAGCTCGGCAGCGAGGTTCGCTTTGTCGCCCACACCAGATTTTTGATCGAGGCAAGAGTAAACTGTGATGTCATCAGCGTACATGCCTACTTGGGATCTTATAGCATCGGGGAGATCATTAATGTAGATCAGAAAGAGCATAGGACCTAGGATAGAGCCTTGAGGGACACCTGCATCTGGATGGAAGTTTTGGGAAGCATGTTCATTTAATATTACCTTCAATGTGCGATTAGAGAGGAATGACTGGATTAAGTCAAACAAATGCCCAGTTATACCATAGCTCCGCAGTTTGCATCGAAGGCCAGCATGTCAGACTCTGTCGAATGCTTTGGAAATATTCAAGGCAACAGTTCGAGCTTCACCATTCTTGTTGAGAGCCTGGTATATAGACTCAATGATGGTCATTAGCATATCAGCAGTAGACCTGGTGAAGCGGAAACCATACTGTTTGTTCGAGAGGAGCCTGTGGGCTGTGAGATGCTGGACCACCTCGGTGTTGATGATGGCTTTGAACACTTTGTCAAAGATCAGAAGGAGGCTAATAGAGCAGTAATTAGCGAGGTCCAAGGGTTCTCCAGTGTTCTTAAATATAGGAACTACAGAGGAAGACTTCCAACAAGCAGGAAAGCAGGAAGCAGATAGACATGAGTTGTAGAGTTTAGAGAGGATGGAGGAGAGTTCAGGGGCACATTTCTTCAAGACTATGATTGGGATTCCAAACCCTCTGCTTGCTTTGCGGGGGTCAAGTTTAGAGATTATGTTAGAGACCAGCGAGGGGGTAATGTGGATGTCATTCAGTTGGGCCTCAGTTCTAGGTGGGAAGTCGAGTGTAGGTACTCCTGACAAATCCAGTCTCGAATTGGTGGAGAATATGCAAGCAAAACATTCAGCCTTGTCCACTGAAGAGGTGAGGACCTCAAATTCATTGATTAGGTGGGGTATTGAGGTTTTACTCTTGTTACGCACGCTTTTACAGAGTCACCAGTAGTCTTTGTTGCCGAACTTACAGGATGCTATGCGTTGCTTCATTCTGACAGTAAACAAGATTTTAGCTTCATTGAGTATCTTTTTCACTTATTATGAGCTGAGGTGAAAAGGCACCTGTTATGGTCCAACGCATGGCTTCAATAGAGCCGGAAGATATGATTCTGGTGGGCAGGCCTGTTCCATGCATGAACCAGGGAAATTAATGGGATTTAAGCTGAAATTTCCTAGCTGGAATGAAAGCATCAATACCAGCCTTAACCCAGGAGGAGACCTTGGATGCACAGTCTTCGACAGAAAGACTAAAAACATTGTTCCAATGGACGTCACAGAAGAAGTCGCGGAATGAATCCCAGACTGCTCTTTGGTAGCAGTAGGATATTCTGCTGGTCTGGGTTGCTTGGGTAGGGGGGTGAGTGGAATGAGATGTTGACGAAAACTACAGCGTGGTCAGAGTTTCCGAGAGGGCAGAGCTGCTTGGTAGTGCAAGAGTCTGGGATGGAAGTGAAGCAGAGGTCTAGTGGTGAGTCCCTTCCATTAGGGTTATTGGAGAAACACGTGGGGAAGTCGACCATTTGCATAAGAGATTAGGCGATTGAAAAATTCATAGTGTGGACACCAGCAAGGTCAGTGACAGAGTTTTAAGGTCACTTGGTGTGGTGGGCGTTTAAGTCACCAAACACAAATATATGGGCAGATGGATAAGAAGAAATGGCCTTGTCGATATTATTAGAGATGCTATCAAGTACCGGACAGTCAGAGGAGGAGTGGGGGAGCGGTAGAGAAAGAAGAGATAGCTAAGTGAGCTTAGAATTGAGAAATGGAAGCACATGAAAGAATGATCCAGAGATTCAAGAGATGTCACCCTAGCTAGAGTGAGGTGTTTGCTGACATAAACACCAAGCCTATGCATATGGACATTGGAGTCCTTCCTGAAGAGGGGAAGGTAACCAGGAACATAAAACTCAGAAGAGGGGATAGAAGGGTCAAGGTTAGTTTCACATAGAGCTAAGATATCAGGTGAGTTAGTTTGAAGGAATGATTCTATGTTGTAAAAGTTAGTGTGGAAACCTTGTATGTTTGTGAAGGAAATGCAGACAGGTTTGGGCATTTGCTAACTAGCTGGTTTAGTTTTGCTATTTTGCTAATTTAGTTTGCTTGTTTTCATAGTGATTTAGAGAGGTCTAGAGTAGAATCAGTCGGTCACTGTTTGCAGCATGTGTAGGATGGAGACTGGCGCAGCCTGCAGCTTTATGTGGCCTTGGGGTTGCCCACTGGAGGTTCATGCAGGGACGCCCATCCAATCACGATATGACACAACAGGAACCGCAATATTATTCAACTGTTGATCAGAGCAGCCTCTCAAGATGCTACGCAAGAGTTTGGGCTCTTAACTACTACTTGGAAGCAGCAGCCAGGAAACTGCCAACCCGGTACCCTCAGAATGAAGAGACATTGCCACCATACTCAATAACTGCAAAGAGCTTCTGGCTGAACTAACACTAAGACTGAAGGAGAAGGGAGATGAACCGGGAACCCCTTCCTAAACAAGAAACAAAGCGATCACCTCTACTCCTGTTCAAAAGAAGAGGGTGGAGTGTGAAATCGGGCGATAGTAGGTACTATCTACTCCAATTTAAAAAAACAAAAATTACTAAGTTTTAACTTAGTATAAGTCGAAGGATTCTTGAAAGCCAAAATGATTTACAGAACCTTGACTAAATGTCCCGTAAAAGTAAGTTGCAAAGTACTTAAATTAGTAACAATAAGAAAAGAAAAAAAAAACAAAAGCAAAGACCGATCTAACTAACTTACCATGTGTAGAGAACATGAGCTGAAATTTGAGTGAAAATTTTGGAAGACAATAATGGCAAAATACAATTCAACTCATTTTTTTTTTTTTTTTTCAGATACTGGAGGTGAGCCAACTGCCTGCTAAGTAGCTAGAACGGAGTGAGAGAGAGAGAAGGAAAGAGAGTGAGAGAGAAGGAAAGAGAGAGTGAGAGAGAATGAAAGAGAGTGAGAGAGAAGGAAAGAGAGAGAAGGAAAGAGAGTGAGAGAGAAGGAAAGAGAGAGAGAGAGAAGGAAAGAGAGAGAAGGAAAGAGAGTGAGAGAGAAGGAAAGAGAGTGAGAGAGAAGGAAAGAGAGAGAAGGAAAGAGAGTGAGAGAGAATGAAAGAGAGAAGAAAGAGAGAGAAGAGAGAATGAAAGAGAGAGAAGGAAAGAGAGTGAGAGAGAATGAAAGAGAGAGAAGGAAAGAGAGTGAGAGAGAATGAAAGAGAGAGAAGGAAAGAGAGTGAGAGAAGGAAGGAGAGAGAAGGAAAGAGAGAGAAGGAAAGAGAGTGAGAGAGAAGGAAAGAGAGAGAGAGAATGAAAGAGAGTGAGAGAGAATGAAAGAGAGTGAGAGAGAAGGAAAGAGAGAGAAGGAAAGAGAGTGAGAGAGAAGGAAAGAGAGTGAGAGAGAAGGAAAGAGAGTGAGAGAGAAGGAAAGAGAGAGAAGGAAAGAGAGTGAGAGAGAATGAAAGAGAGAGAAGGAAAGAGAGAGAGAGAGAAGGAAAGAGAGAGAGAATGAAAGAGAGAGAAGGAAAGAGAGTGAGAGAGAATGAAAGAGAGAGAAGGAAAGAGAGTGAGAGAGAATGAAAGAGAGAGAAGGAAAGAGAGTGAGAGAGAAGGAAAGAGAGAGAATGAAAGAGAGAGAAGGAAAGAGAGTGAGAGAGAAGGAAAGAGAGAGAGAGAGAATGAAAGAGAGTGAGAGAGAAGGAAAGAGAGAGAAGGAAAGAGAGTGAGAGAGAAGGAAAGAGAGTGAGAGAGAAGGAAAGAGAGAGAAGGAAAGAGAGTGAGAGAGAAGGAAAGAGAGAGAAGGAAAGAGAGTGAGAGAGAATGAAAGAGAGAGAAGGAAAGAGAGTGAGAGAGAAGGAAAGAGAGAGAGAGAATGAAAGAGAGAGAAGGAAAGAGAGTGAGAGAGAATGAAAGAGAGAGAAGGAAAGAGAGTGAGAGAGAATGAAAGAGAGAGAAGGAAAGAGAGTGAGAGAGAAGGAAAGAGAGAAAGAATGAAAGAGAAGAGAAGAAAGAGAGAGAGAGAAGGAAAGAGAGAGAGAGAATGAAAGAGAGACTACAGAGCATGCATCTGATGGCCAAGTTCAGGAGGGATTGTTCTTACTAAAGATCTAAGTAAACTTTTTTTCTTTCCTTATTAAGTCAAGAACTTTTACTTTTTCACTTGAAAAAACTGTTTTTAGCCAAATTTACCCCATACAAGGTAGTAAAGCCACTAAGTCAGAAGGTGGGTACTGTGTGGGAAATTATTAGAAAACAGATAACATTATGAAAGATGGAAAATAAAGAAGAATCAGAAAGATAGTAGATAGCGATTGACAATGCATTTAAATTTTTGAAGATAAAAGTTGGGCAGAAATCAAGAAGCCAGAAGAGAGTTCCATAAGTGTCATAGAAGAAACTGTTAGCATAAAACTTATGGTTTGGTTATATCTAGCCAATTCAACTGTGAACTGATGAGCCCTTGTTGCTAATCTAGTACTGCATTTGAATTCACAAAGTCTAGGTAACATAGTGAAAAACTCATCCAAACAACTTTACAGTAATCGGAAATTGACTGAAGACAAAATGTCAGCTTGATTAATTGATTCGTCTACCAACCTTTTTGCAGGTTATTTAAAACCAGAAAATATCATTTGAGATTGTGTTTTGCAGATAATGATAATTTACTGATACAAGCTGTGGGGAGAAGAAGAAGCTGATTATTGATTATTAACTTTACTGTCAGCAACTTGAGTGGGTCTACGAAAAGTTGAAGCAAAAGTACCTGGCTCTGATCAACCGAAAACATGCCTTGATGCAGCAGGACAAGGCCAAGCCACACACCACCAGGAAGACCAAAGACAAGTTTGAAGAGCTGGACAGCGTTGAGGTTCTGCCACATCCAGCCTACAGTTCTGACTGTGCTCCATCAGATTACAGCCTTTTCTGCTCAATGCAACACTTTCAGAAGCGCCGCAGATTCGACTCATTTGATGAAGTCGAGGAAGCGTGTCAAGAATTCTTTGATTCAAAGCCGGCTGAATGGTACTTTGACCAGATCCGAAAGCTTGCAGATCGATGGCAGAAAGTCTTGGAAAATGATGGTCTTTATTTTGAGCAATAATTTTTGTTGTTTTTGTGAGTAAAATTTCAATTTTTTGCAAGTGTTTACAAACTTTTGGGACAACCTAATATTTGTAGAAAAAACTGAGGGAAGCCATAGCATTTTGGTGATAAAGTGACTGAAGTTGAGATGTTAGCTCAGGATTAATTACATTACAAACCCTTCTTTAAATTTTGTCATGAACTTCACGATATACAGTAAGAGCACCAGACCAGATATGATAACAATATTTAATGCTTTATTGTGTTATAAGTGTGTCTCATCTCCAGAGTGATAATTCCAAATGCCTGATATGTCTCTGACTTACTAAGAAATCAGTCAGTCAGTTAAGCATCTTATTTTCTATTCGTTCAGTGAATTATATAACTGAATAATATACGGATATCATATTTTGAAAGGGAATTTTTCATTTTTTTTGTTTTTTATTTTCCACTTACTGTTATATTTTTCATTGTTTATTATATTATAATTTTCTTGTTTAGGAAGAGGCTACCAGTTTCTTTTCTTTCCTTCTCTCATATCTTGATAGCGGTGCTGTTGCAAGATGGATGGTGGCAACATCTCTTCATTTTGAGAGTATTAGATTGACAGTTTTCTGGTTATTGCTTCCAACTGGTAGTTAGAAGCCTGAACTTTTGCATAGTATCTTGAGAGGCTGCTCTGATGAACAGTTGAATAATATTGAGGTTCTTGCAGTGACATGTCGTACATGGATGGGTGTCCCTGCAAGTACCTCTCGTGGGCAACCCTGAAGCCACATTATGCTTCAGTCTGTGCCTTTTCTCTTCCCACACATGTTGCATTTGATGACCTACTGTTACTTCAGGCCTCTCCTAACCAAAATAAATTTAAATCATGACAACACACAATCAAAGATAGAAAACTAAACCAACCAAGCAAAAAAAAAAACCTAAACCCCTGAACATCTCTTTCTCTTTAGTCTGTGGTATCTGTACCAACTTTTGCAGTGTGAAATCATTCCTCTACAAAAGATTCCCTGACATCCTAGTTCTCTGCAAAACAATCTCAATTTCTTTCTCTGACTTCTCAATTCCTGGATACTTTCTCCTCTTTAAGAAGGACTTAAATGTCTGCATGCATGATCTGGTCGTTTATGCCATATGTCTAGGGTGGTCTCTCTTGACTCTCCTGTCAACTCCTACATATGTCTCTGTGTCTCTCTGCTAAACTCAGTAAGCTATCACTTCTTTCTCTACTGCTCCCCAGCTTCTCCTGACTGCTGCATACCAGATAGTATTTCCGATAATATAGACAGGGCTATTTCCCTTCATCCATTTGCTAAGGTATTTGTGTTCAGTGACCTTTGATGTCCATCATGCCAAGTGGCTGAAAAACTCTATCACTGATCTTCCCGAAGTCCAAACACTAAACTTTTCAATCACTCAGTCTTTCACACAAGTGGTGGATTTCCCCATGCACTTCCCCGGTAACCACAATGGACACACTTCTCTTCTAGATATCTGCCTTTCTTTTAATCTCTGACTCTTGCTATGTTATGCAGCTTTGCCTTCTTTCCAATTTTGATTATGCTGTGGTGTCTGTAAATGTCTCTTTCTACTCCCACTTCCTATTTCAGCTCTGCAAGAGTGTGCTGAACAACAGAAAACACTCGATCCATCCTCTATTCAATCAATTCAAAGTCCTCACATCCACAGCAGACAAGGTCAAATACTTTGCTCACAGATTCTCATCCAACTCTACAATTGACTTATCTGAAGTACTCACACCCAATTTCCCACCTAGAACTGAGGTTCAACTGAATAATAAATATATAACCCATTCTCAGGTCTATAACATAACTTTGATGAGCTTGGCTCCCATAATGCAAGCAGATGTGATGGAATTCTAGTCATTGTCATAAAAAATGTACTCCTGAACTGGTTCCAGTCCTCTCAAAACTCTATAATTATTGTCTCACTGTTTCCTGCTTTTCTGCTTATTGGAAGTCTTCCTCTGTAGTTCCTGTTTTTAAGAACTGTGAAGAGTTCTCTGACTCCTCTAATCATTGCTCTGTTAGCCTCTTACCTCTTTTTGGAAAGGTATTCGAGGCTATTATCAAGAGTGAAATAGTTTGGCATCTCACATAACTTTTTATCTGAAAAACAATATGACTTCTGCTTTACCAGGTCTACTGCTGATAGGCTAATAATTATGTCTGAATATATATGCAAGACTCTTGATAAGAACGGTGAAGCTGGAGCTATTGCTCTTGATATCTCAAAAACATTTGACAGATTTTGGCATGCTGACCTTCTGCACAAGCTACAGGGCTATGGTATAAATGAATGCTTGTTCAATCTAATCTCATCATTCCTGTCACATCACACAATGAAGGTGGTATTGAATGGGTGAACTCCAAGAGACTTTCATATGAACACAGGCATCCCTCAAAACTCTATCCTAGGACCAACACTGTTTTTGATTTTCATCAATGATTTTCCTGATGTCATCAATTCCCAAGAAGGTATCTATGCAGTTGACATCATCATTTACATCTGTCTCAATAAAAAAATTTGTCAAGGCTGACAAAGTAAACCTGGCTGCCGTTCTTTAAAAGGACCTAGAATCTGTGACTCACTGGGGTAGGAAATGGCTTATAAATTTTAATGCCTCCAAAACGAAGCTGCTCTCCATTAACCACCACAGAGTATTAGTTTCTTTTTGTTTCCATTTGATCAAAAACTTTGTCCTTGCTTACATATTCATTTGACAGTATCCTCAGTATCCTTGTAGATACAATATCCATTGATGAAAAAAACTTTGTCTTTGCTTACTTGTTCAGTCCACAGTATCCTAAGTATCCTTCTGTAGAACCACATTTCAACTTAAAGATACAATATCCATTGATTAAAAACCCAAAAGAAAATTCAGAGAAGAACTGTGGAACTAGAATGAATGATGCTTCCTTGGCCTTACACTCTCAGATGATCTCAAATGGAATGACTGCATCAAACCCATAGCGGCATCTATTGCTAGGAAGGCTGGGTCGCTGTGTCAGGCCAGGAAGTTCTTGTCAGAATCCATTTTGCACATTTATTCATCTGCCGTTCAATCGTGCATTGAATACTGTTGCCATATCTGGTTGAGTGCTCCTGCTATTTGTCTTGAAGTTCTTAACAAAATCCAAAAGAAGATCTGCAATTTAATTGATCCTAACTGAGCAACTCATCTTCAGTCACTTTCTCGCCAATGTTGTGTGGCTTCCCTCTGTCTTTTCTACAAAGATTTTCATGGCAATTTTTCTGACAAGCTTTTCTTCCCGGCATCCCGACCATATGTATTTACTTGTGCTACTAGATTGGCACCAAAATTCTACCCATTTACCATTGAAATCGTGAAATGTAACTCTTTCTTCTCCTCTAACAGTTTCTTTTCTCACACTTCCCCCATTTGTAGAACTCTCTTCCATTTGCTTGCTTCCCTCATAACTACAATCTCCAAAAATTTAAATGCAACGTCTATCTACTTGATTCCCAGCTATCTCTTATCATTTCTTTGACATCACCTGTACCTTTTTTTAATCTCTCACTGTAACCCCCTGTGCATCAGTGGCAGTTCTGCCTTGCTTGGGGTGAAATGCTTATAAAAAAACAAAAAAAAAGTATGTCACACTTGGGCGATCATATATTTATGAAAGTATGAAAATATATATTCATAGTAAAAATATTAGCAGTGCTTTTTCATAGTAAAAATATTATCAGCAATCCATTTTTGGAAAAGAAAAACAATTATCAGTTATGTTTAAAAAAGAAAAATAATTACCAACAATACACTTTTTAAAGAAAATTAATGCTTCGAAGAAAATTAAATTTTGGAATTAAATGCCCATAAAGAGTTGATATGCTGCTAATGAAAACAAACACCACAATACACTGAATAAATAAATAAATAAATTAACAGAATCACTTGATGAAAGAAAATTGAAAGTAATTAACTTTGTTAAAATAAATAGAGCTAAATATATAGTTATGGTCTAATTTCAGATTTATAAACTGTTGTGTGTAATTTTTTTTCCCTTTCACTTCATCAGGTTTTCAAACTGAGATGGAGAGAAATAAAAAAAATGAATTTTTTCAAAAAGTTCTGAATCATAACAAGAAAATGCTGCAGTGTTCCGAAGGATGAATGAACTTTGTTGATCATTCTGGTTCGTTCACCAAACACTCATGGCATAAATTTTGGCAGCTGTTTAGTGCTAAGCATACTCCAAAGTGTTTTTGCAATCATGCATAGAAATCAATTTCCTCCAGCAGTTGATTTCTATACTTGTTTTAAATTACCCGAATTTCCAGGAATGTAAACAAAGTTTCTTTTGATAGAAATATAAATTGTTAGCAATTACAATCATATTGAGCGTTTTTCAAGTTAATCCAGTCAAAATGACAATTAGCAAAATTGGTTTTATGAATTTAACTTTCAGGTGACTGCTACCAAAAGGTTCTGGTACTATTTTTCTTGGATCAAATAAAGTATCAATAGAATATAATAATTACAAAAAATGTTTACTTGAAAACAGTTAGTCAGTTAAGTCCTATATATAATACACGCTTTAAGCCATCATGTCTCAAAAGAGACATGACTGACTAGGCAGAAGATTATTCTGCAGTAGGTTGCCATTACTTCCTGAGGTAGACTGTTTGCCAACCAAGGCTATAGAAGCCAATCTGTCCTGTTATTTAACCCATAACTGGAGGGAAGTGACAAATTAATACCTTTCCCAAGAGTATTTGTGCATAAGTGAATACAAGGAATTCAACTAGAATTCGAACTCGGCTCCCCAATTTCTCGTTCTAAGTTGATATCCACTGTACCACAACACACATCCTAAACAACTTGAAAACAACAAAGACAAAATGCTGAGATCTGCTGGTAATGGTTTAAAATATTGGTTTGTCCAAAAAGTTCATTCCAATTTTTAAGGGAAATTAAAACACAAAACAAGATGATGCCATTAAATATTTACTTAACTAAATATGAACTTTCACCATTTTTCCTTCAATTTTAAAATTCTATCCTCTCAGCATTTCAGTCGTTTCTCAGCAAAGGCTCATTAAGAGGTGGTCTTTATGTCAATAATACCGCGCTCACTAACTCTAAACTTAACTATTATTTGCACAAAAACTATCAATGCTCTATCTCCGCCTCAATGTCGAGCACTTTGCAATAAAAAACCTGCTTGCCAAAATGTCTTTTATCAGTACTGAATACTGAAAAAGCATCAAACTTAGCACCAAAAACTATCAAAACTCAACATACATACATTTTTTTCCTGTAATAATTAATTTTGGATAATTACTTTTGTTTTATAATTCAAGAGTATGTTGTTTAGGAATTTTGTAAACACATTTTTTTCTTTTACTTAACATTTTGCTTTATATCTGTTATGTTGCGTGTAACAGAATTATTGAGCAAATAAATACAAACGACGGAATTGTAGTAAATTGTTATATTACCAGGAAGAGTAGTATTTACAAAAGAGGTTGTTAGTAGAATACAGGAACAAGGGTTTAGTAGCACGTCTGGTCGTGAGACGTAAGAGTCTGATACATGGTCCACTACCGGAAATACTCGACTGACTTGTTACTCGGCTCACACCCGAGGTCTTCCCATTACTACTTTATGTAGTGCTTGGAATAGTCCATTATTGTAGACACAGGTGGAGCGCCCCAACAATATCCCACTGACTTAAAATAATTACTTGAGTATCAGAGGTGGATACTGTATAAAATATATCTATAAAACTTATCTACAAGCCCCAAGCATCCATAATTTTTCAGATTTCTTCCTAAGGCTAGAATAATATTGCATAAAGTATTTGTATAGTCAGTATTTATTTAAGTGGGTATGTAATGTTGTGGACGAGATAGGTCATTTGGGAGAAACAAAAAAAGGTAAATAACAAAGAAGAAAGATTTTTCTTCTTTATGTGCCATGTCCCCTCAGAACTTGGACTGTTATGGCTCTCCACAACTTCTTGTTCTTTGTAGCTCTTAATAAACTGTAGAGGGAGTGGCAATGATTAAATGCAAAATAAATGACAGAGCTCTCCAACAGAGTTGAAAAATTTTTGCAAGTACAAGGAAAGAACAGTGCAGATAATTATATTGGTTTTCTAAGCACAGCTTAGATGTGGCACAAGGCTTGAAAGTATGGGGTACTCGACGAGGATCAAACTCACTAGTCAGTTGTAATTGGTTCTAACATGAAAAGCTTGTGAACCATTACGCTACGTCAAGTCGCCCACAGTGTAAACAATGATATAAAGCAAGCAAACAATGAAGCAAAGTAGTAGTAATATGGCAAAAAAATTCACAAACTACAAATTCTGGTTGATAGATGATCAAATTTGGATAAATCAAAGTAGAATTCTGACTTCAAGAGAGACCAAGTTAATATTTTATTGCCTAGAAAGAAATACCAGCATGCATTTGTGTGTTCCTGCCTATTGGGTAGAGGAAAGAGTTTTGCAGTGATTCCTATTGGGATTGAAACCCTTATTAACTTTGTCTTTCTGTTGTTTCTCCTAAGCCCTGTTCTGCCACCCATTTACTCAAGCTCACTACATATGACATGTATTATTTTTCTCAGTCTTTCTTGCTCCCTATCTGTCCCATGAGTATCAAATTTTCCAAACCTTCCTTCCTCATATGTTCCAGAAACCTAAAATATCCATTCTTAAGTATTAGTTTCTTATTGTTTCCATTTGATCAAAAACTTTGTCCTTGCTTACATATTCATTCCACAGTATCCTCAGTATCCTTGTAGATACAATATCCATTGATGAAAAAAACTTTGTCTTTGCTTACTTGTTCAGTCCACAGTATCCTAAGTATCCTTCTGTAGAACCACATTTCAACTTAAAGATACAATATCCATTGATTAAAAACCCAAAAGAAAATTCAGAGAAGAACTGTGGAACTAGAATGTAGTTCCTACTGAAGAAATATTTTTGTAGTATGAAGCAAAGTAAAAAAAACAAAATTGCAACTTGTTTAAAATTCTTCTTTGCAAGAAAAATAAAAACTTCAGGGACTGCAACTCGCATTTCAGTGTAAATATAAAGAGAAACTTTAAACCTTGAACATTTTAACTTCAAGCATTGACAATTTGGCAGAACGAGGAAAATTCCAAATAGATAGAAGATTTCATATGATAGAAAAATAGATAATATAGTTTATAGAATAGATTACAACAAAAGTTAATTGTTTAATTGAATTCAGTGATTGAGCGCTTTTTGCTTTTACTACTGAGATAAGGTCTTTTAGGAACTTCATTTTCAAGACTTAATAAGATAAAGATACTTATTAGAGAAAGCAAACCTGAATTTTTTTTATTTTGAAATGTTTGAAATGTTATAAATTTTTTAAAACTTCTTTCTCTCTGTCACACACACACACACACACACACACACACACACACACACAAACATACAGATACATATATATATAACATAGTGATGATCCACGTATACTGTCTTAATAATATGTTTAGGAAAAACTACTAAAAAGTTGTAAGTTTAAAAATGTATTTTTTTGACAGTATTTATTTATTTCTATTATTATATTTGATATTTCAGACTGTCCTCGGCCTTTCATCAGAAACAAATGATTTTAAAATTTAAATTAGAAACATATTTCGTGAGGAGCATTCATGGAGAGATTGTTTACATCACGTGATGCAGGAAGCGACAGATTTTTTTAATATTTGTAAACGTAAACCTATCTTTAATAATACTTATAAATGTTGTTTTAAAGAAAATTTTTTAAGTGTATCTAAAAAATGTTTAACTATTGAAATATTTATAAAGATTCAAAACACCTAAGTCCCTATTTAACCCTAGCCTGTATGTATTTAATTTTAAAATCCAGCATTTTTCTTTCTTTCTGCATGAGTATGTAGAACTAAAATCGGAGTCCATTAGTAAACATTTGCAGTTTTCTAATGTGTGTCCTGGTTGATTGAAGTGTTCTGCTATGGGGGAATACAAGTTGTTTTGACGTATGCTTAGTTTATGATTATTGAAACAGAATCTAAAGCTATCTCCAGATTCACCAATATATCCACTATTTGGACATATTGAACAGATGAGAAAATATATTATGTTTTGGCTGTCACAGGTGAGGTGTGGTGGGTGTAATTTGATGTTGGTGTTGGGTAGAAAAAATACTGCATTGTTTACTAAATGTTTGCAAACTAGACAGCGAGATTTCTGACATTTGAAATTCCCTGATAGGTTTGTATTTTTTAGATATTTGGTAGAAGTGAGGATAGCTGATAGGTTGGGTGTTTGTTTCATTGCATTTATGGGTGGTTTATCGAAAATGTCTTTGATTTTTTTGTTTGATTGGAGGTTCTTGTAATAATTTTTTAAATTTTGAATAAGTGTATGGGAATATTGATTGTGGTTAAAAACCATGGGAATTCGGTTGTTATTTTTTTCTTTTCTTGTATGTGAGAAGTGTGTTACGATTTATGTGGATGGTTTTATTTAGTGCTTCTTTTATTATTTTTATTGGGTATTTACATTTTAGAAATTTCTTTGTTAGGTTGTTAATGTTGTATAGAAAATCTGGATGGTCTGAGCATATGCATTTGATTCTTATAAATGAGCTGTATACGATAGATTTTTTTTAATTTAAGGGGATCACCACTGTTAAAGTGTAGGAATTTATGTTGGTTTGTGGGTTTGTTGTATAGACTGGTGGAAAGTGTATGTTTGTTTAATTTTATCATGACGTCTAAGAAAGGGACGGATGTGTATGAGTACTCCATGGTAAATTTTATTGTATTGTGGAAGTTGTTGCAGAAAGTAAAAAAGTTTTTTAATTTTTCTAATCCATGAGTCCATAATAAGAAAATGTCATCAATGTATCTAAAATAATGTGATGGTTTATATTGTGAATTGTCTAGTATCTTTCTTTCTAGAATGTGCATAAAGATATTGGCATAACTAGGTGCCATTTTCGTGCCCATTGCTGTGCCACTAATCTGTAAATAGTGTTGTTGAATTTAAAATTATTATGTGTTAAAATGAAATTTATTAATTGGCATATATCTGAAATTTGGTTGTTAGGTAATTTGCTTTTACTAAGGAACTCATGGCAAGCTGATACTCCTTCAACATGTGGAATGTTTGTGTGCAGAGACGTAACATCCATCGTTACTAGGATATTATCATTGTGGACTAAGTTCATGTTTTGTAATTTGTTGAGAAAGTCAGTAGTATCTCTAATATAACTAGGTATGTCAGGCAATAAAGGTTTTAGGATATTGTCTATGTACCCAGATATAAGTTCTATGAGGGTACCAATGCCTGATATTATGGGTCTACCAGGTGGTGTGATTTGAAGGACTTTTGAAATTTTATAGATCTCTTCATTATTTGATTGTTTAGTATGATGTGGGTTGGATGAAAAGGTGTTAGGGTGTTTTTCTGAAATGATTTTGGGGAATTTATGTAGTTTTGGGATAGTGTAGAATGTTGCTGTTTTGGGATTCCCAGGAATAAGAGATTTTATTTTATTTTTTATGTTGTAGTTCAGGTTCTGAATGAGAAGTGATAATTCTGTTTTGTAAGTGCTAGTCGGATCTAGAGGTAAGGGTGCATAGAACCTGTTATTTTGAAGTTGTGATTCTGCTTCTTTAATATAGTTGTTAGTGTCTAAGATGGTTAGAGCTCCGCCCTTATCGGCTGGTACGATAATTATGTCTCGGTTGTTTTTAAGGGTATAGATGGCTTGGTGTTCTATTTTGGATAAGTTGTGTTTTTTTTATTTGGTGTCCTTTGTTTTTTAAGAAGTTATCCATATGTTGTCTGGCTTTGTTGGCATATTGATCCAAGTGTTGGCTATGTCTGCTTGGTGGAGTCCATAGGGTATTATTTTTCGTAAGAGGAAGTTTGGAGCATGATTGTTTAGCACTGTTGTCTGTAGAAGTAGATTTGTTGTCTGAGAAATATTCTTTTAGTCTCAGTCTACAAAGGTATTTTTCCATATCGTAGCAAAGGTTTGGAGGGTTTAGTGGTTGTGAGGGGCAGAATGATAATCCTTTATTTAATAAAGAGTTTTCTCCTTGGGTGAGAGTATATTTAGATAGGTTTGCAATATCTCAGTCAGTTATGTGCCATACAGAATACAAGCTTGGGCGATCATGTCTCGAAAGAAGGCAGAAGATTTTCATGCAGTAGGTTACCATTGTATTCTGCAGTAGACTAGTTACCAACCAAGGTTATAGAACTCAGTCTGTCCTGCTATTTAATCCATAGCTGGAGGGAAAAGAGACGGATTTATACTTTTCCCAAAGATATTTGCGCATAAGTGAATTCAACGAATTCAATTGGAACTCAAACTTGGCTCTCTGATTTGTTATTCTGAACTGATATCCACTGCCCCATGATGCATGTATATATATATATATCTGTAATTTAATTTTGCTGTTGAGGAATATCTTGTCTTACCCAGGAATGGGTATGGCCCAGGTTATAAAAGACCAGGACTAGAACGAACTATTGAGTGTTCGTGACTATACGAGAGTGTTCGTCATTAAACAAGAGTGATCGTGATTATACAAGAGTCATCAACTTTAGTCGAGAGCCATCGGCCTTTGATGAGAGTTAGACAGCACTAGATGGAAGCCTTCTACACAAGACGGACACATACGTCCTATAAAGAGATATTGCCTTCTTAAATGTTATTCTTGTTAACTGTTCGTTGGTGTACTTGTATTTGGTTTATTGTACTGAGGTATAATAAATCTCTATTTATATATACTCAGTGTTAAGAATTATTTCTTGCACTATTCTTTCTCTGTTTATCCCCTCCCAGGATACAACAAATTTAAAGAGGGAAATATTTTTATTTATTTGTTTTTGCTTCCTTGATTCATTATACACAAAGTGAAATATTTCAAGCCTTTTTGTCTTAATTCACTTCAATCAAATTAATAGTTTATAACAATTTAATGCTATTCTCTGCTTCAAATTAGAACTGTTTCTGATTCGCTTAATATCAAAACCTGTGATCAGAATGTAAACGCTACAAAAGCGAAATAAAAATTATTTCTCTGCATACAGGGGCTTTGAGCATTACATCAAGCTCACAAAATAAATCACTCCAAAATATTAAATACAATTTAAAAGAAGGCAATCATTGCCACAAATGCAAAAACATGACAACAAAATACTTGGTTATGTATCATCTTTGACTGCTTAAAATATCCCACTTGAGACACTTGGCAGGTAGTTACCGACACCACCAGTGACCTCAGTCAGCTAATCAGAAACAAGCTTATCAACAGTTCTTATTAATTCCACATCCTTCAGGTCAGTTCTGTAGGAAAATATGTTGAGGTTGGGGAAAATGCTTAAGAGATAACAGATTGTTCTTTAGCAGTTAAGAGGGAACAGACAGAGAAGGAAGAGACAGAATTAAGAAACTGAATAAAGATGAGGGAGGCCACTGCCTTAAAAATCACAGTACAGTAGGTGGTGTGAAACTTCCAGGCAAAATGCACCAAGGGAACATCTTTACAAGACATGTAATGTTTAAAAATAGCAAAGCTTGATTCATCAAAAACAGACTGCCAATTACTGTTTTGCCTTTGTCACTTTTATTGACAAAAGACATTTGACAAAGACTCAGATCTAGACAAGTTGCAAAGAGGCCCCTATCTGGATAGGCCCCACCCACCTCTTGTTGGTGCCACTCATACAGTTCAGCTGCATAAACATTCACATTTACAGTGAACACATCAATACATTCTTTGAGCTTGTGATACTGGGCACATTTTCTTTTCTTTGGTTGTACTGCACATGGGTCATTAAAGGAGTTGAATTCCACAGAAAACTCAGGTTGGTCAATATAGATCCCCACAAATGTTGGTGTTCATTTGCTGCAGGACTACATGGCTCCAGTTGGCATGGTATTAATGCCAACCAATGGCTTCAATTCCCGCAAGCTGGTTAAACCCAAGCAATATGTTGCACACCATGAGGACTTCAACCTCAGCTTAGTTGACTCTATCTGTATAGATATGAATTATTCATATGCCACAGTATCCCCCCCCCGATTGCCTCCATATCCACATGTTCCTTGGTCCATGACTTGCATCACTCTGCACTGTGTATCAGAGTAGCCAGTCAATGAAAACTGAACACCTTCCCCATCAACCAATATGTTGACGACAGGCAGTGACACATTTAAATCTGGGCAGGGAATGAGATTAGCACTGGTATCTGTTCCTCTAATCTATTTCTCGGGCATTTCTATGATACATGGCCCAGTTTGTCACAGGGATAGCGATGTACAGCTTTGTCTCCACATTGGCTCCCACTTTGCCCACCTCAATTTTTAACCAGGTGATTAGCGCCACCATGTCTGTGGTAGATGATATTTTTCTGCAAGTCATTGACAGAAATAAATCTGTATCCTTTTGATCAGGGTTTGTGGCTGCTACAATTGATCTTTATGTCGGCACATCATTCTTCAATATGGCTCTTGCTTCCTCTATCAGCTGAATGACGTCCATTGTATCTATTTGAGTGGAAGCATAATGTAGCTGTCTGACATGCTCAGGCAACCCTGTTACAAATGAACCTGCAGACACCCCACCATTGAAAGCTTGCAGATGTCTGCGAAGTAAGCATCCACATATTTGTTCAAATTCAAGCATCTGGCTACAAACAGATCTGTGGCAAAGGCAAAATACAGAGCCTCTCTAAGACTGCCTACATATTTTCTTTCTTCATTGCTTAGCTGTTGTACCATGGCAAATGTGTCTCTTGTCAATCAGAGTAGCAGAACACTAGAAATGTTTTTTATGCCACACAGATCACAGATCAGTTCAGCATTTTCAAGCCGTTCAATGAGAGAGAGACTCAAGCAAGAACCATCAAATTGTGATTTCAGGTCATATTTGATGTCTGCTATGAGTGCTGAAATAGCTTGTAGGAAAAAAAGGCATGGGTGTATTGAGAAGTATTAACAAGTAACAGATTGTTCTTTTAATGATTAAGCGCAGAACATACAGAGAAGAAAAGACTGGAAGAAATAAAAAAAAGGAAATAAAAATCTAAATAATGAAAAGTGTGGCCACCACTTCATGGCAAGAGATACGTAACATCCAGACAAAATGCTTAAAGGGAATGTTTTTACATAACACCAAATCTTTGACAAGAGCAAAGTAAGTTTTGCCAAATGCAGAGCTATTTGCAAACAGGCCTGATGAGAATGCCGTTATGATGTTGTCACTCATCAGAGCTGTTTGCAAACAGCCCTGACAAGAGTGAACATTATAACGGTTTCACAAAACTTCGAAGTCAGCATGAATCTGCTCTATCAAAGAGAAAAACTCTTTTACTTATCAAGGCTCTATCTATACTACAATATCAAGCACTTTATAATAAAATGCCTGCTTGCCAAAATACATCAGTAAAACTACTGAAAAATAACAACCTTGGTGCTAAACATTATAACAATTAAACACTATATATATATATATATATATATATATTTAGGATACAAATTCTATATCATCCAACAGGTAACTAAAACACAAAAAGTAAAATTGTACACCCACAAAATCAGATCAGAATGACTGAAAACATTTTGGAAAAACCCAGACCAAAGCAAATTTCACAAGTCAGTGTAAAAATTAAGATTCTGTATTCTGATTGAATAAGAAACAGCAAATTGAACTATGACCCCGGTCAAATTTTCTTCACATCTAGAAAATGGGTATGCAGTTTGAGCTGATCACATGACTAGATTTCACTACTTAACCATGTCTCTTGACCGGCAAAAGTCAGTCAAATGAAAGCACAGAGAGATGACATGCAAGATATGACTAAAGAAATTTTAATTTACCAACCCAGATGTAAAGTCCCGTCACACATTCGTCCTCTTTCTTCACTCATTCTAATTTCTTTTACCTATTCTTCTCCATCCTCCACATTCTCAAAGTCAACAAAGAGAACAACAACAACTACAAAATACTTCAACTGACTCCTAAATATTAATGTCTGATAATTACAATTTTCTTTATTGCTTCATCTTCTTTTTCATTTTCTCGCTGGCCATAAAAAAAGGAAGGGGACACAGCCTTTATTTGCAATCTGTTAATCTTTCTACATCCACATATTCTGCTACTATTAATTATAAGCTCTGGATTCATTTAACTCCTTACTACTATTTCTCTGGAACATTTAACGATGTACATTTTTCTCTCTGGAACATTTAACTCTTACAAATTAATTAATGACATACATTTTCTATTTGAACATTTTTACTTCTTACAAATTTCTTATTCTGTTTATAAAATTTTACTTTAATATACAAAACGAAATATTTTATTTTTCCACATTCTAACATCCAACCTTCAATTTTATATTTTAAATTGTGGGGACTTTGGTTGTGTTTTGCACAAGTCCAGTTTGATAAATGTCACCAAGGCCTCTACATATATATTAAAACCGGAAATAACATATTACATTGCATTTGACTACATGGTTTTGTTGTCATTTCACGCCATCACGCGGTGTGACGTCATAAAACCGCATCGCAAATTTAAGAACTGTGTTTATTATTTTTGGTAACTATTGCTGTTGCCAAGCAGAGTTTTATGTCAACGCAAAATAAAATCGTCAGTGATGGTGGATGTTATAATATTTCAGTTTAAACAACCTCTCTGAAGATGGCTCATGTGACCCGAAAGCTTAGAAGAAAATCAATAAATAATTATCCAAATGTTGGAGAATTTTTGTCTTTATTTTCAACTGAAATTAAAGCAAAAATACGACGTTTAGAACGGCTCATGATTAAACATAATAGATATTCAGTGTCTCTTATATTTAACAGCATATGTTTAGAAAATATATATATATATATATATATATATATATATCCAGGTTTCATTAAAGATGAAAAGAGATTGCTTTCTAAATATATATATATTTGAGCAGCAATCTCTCTTCATCAAAAAAATTTTAATTTTCCCTACATTTTTATCGACATGTAATATTTAAATATTTAAATTTTTAAATTTTTAAATATTTAAATTTTTAAGACTCATCATTTACGCTCCTTTGATTTTTTTCTCCCTGCATTTTATTAATTTTAATTTTAATTTTTTATCCACGTGTAACCATAGAATATTTAAATTTTTATCTTGTTGTTAAAAAGCAGTAACTTTATAAAATGTAATTCCCATGAACATTGACTGAATTTAAATTCAAATCTATTAAGCTGTCAGTTTGAAATATGCACCTGATTATTGCCTAACGTATGAAACTCCAAGTCATGCCATAGACATAGGATTATATATATATATATATATTAATTTATATATATATATATATATATATATATATATATATATATATATATATTAATTTATGCATATATATATATATTTACAGATGCGTGAATTAATAAATATACATATGGGAATACTCGCATATATTATTATCTGTAATATCATCACTAAAACCATATTTTACACTGGAAAATGAGACAGCTGTAACTTATATCTTTTAGAAAAACTTGTCATCTTGAGTCATATAAATAAACCTAATCTACTTAACAAAAAAAGTGAAGTAATGACCACATGCTGCCAAAGCAAAAAATACTTAAATTTTTAGATCCTGATTGATACAGATTTTTCTATATGTTTATCTGTTTTTTTTTTCTCACTCCCTTATTTCCCCTTTTCTTTCTTTATTTTCCCTGCAAATATTTTGACTAATAATTCTGAATTACGCCCCTTTTAATTTCATCTCCATGCATTTTAATAATTTTTTTAATTTGAAATTTTTGTTTTTATTTTTTTATCTCCATATAAACTTTTACTCTTGATAAATTATAAAAATAGTACCCTAACATTATAAGATTTAACTTCCATGAACATTGGGTGAACTTAAATTAAAATCTCTTAAACAGTCAGTTTGTAATATACACCTGATGATGAAATTCCTAGTCATGCTATCAATGTTGGATAATATATATATATATAAGTCATCCACATACAAGCCTGTTTCACTGTATCGCAGCCCATCAGTGTGGCTAGACACATCCACTTGCTTCTGGCTGGGATCAAAACTTAACCGATTTGGTGAATGTTGGAATCACTACTCCTTAAGTCATAGGCAATATACACACACACCCTTTTTGGAATATATGAAATGCACAAATATAAATCTTATATACATTACTTGTTTTAGAATCTCCCAAAAATTAATGTTGTCATAGCTCCAACTGTCTAGAAAATTTTTTTGTGGCAATACTTTTAAATATACTGTGACAAGTAAATCCAGCTCTAAGCTGGAGAATGGCCAAAGATGAACACCTGCCACCTCATAACCAGCTTCTTTGGGTAAAAAGAGTTTGACTACACAGAACTCTGATTTTATACCTCTGCTGCCTTGTAGTCATATTCAACACAGTAAAATGCTATGGAAGTAAATCCAGATAGGAAACTCAGAGAGGAAGCCTTGAAGGCTGTTGGCTGCCTACACTGACAATTTTCCAACATTCCTGCAATCAAGTTGTCCTCAAATATAATGCTATGTATTCCTTTGGATCTTGTCAGTACAACTGAGAGGAGGGTCATGTAGTCCGATCAGGACACAACCTCCATATCAAGCCTGCACCCTAAAAAGGTCACTCCAGTTTCACAAACAAAGAACTGAATTTCGGCCAGATACCTTTATCTTGCAAGGCAAACAGGTGCCTACTATTAACATAATATTATATGTTGTTAATAACAGCTATAAAGGTTTCTGGTGAGAGAGGACAATTCATGATTCAACACTAATTTTTGAAAAGAAGATTGTCAGGGATCAGGCATTAAAGCAAATATTATTAACAGAAAGGGCAAAGGTGGAAAACTAGTGCCTCATAACCAGCAGCGTCTGGTAGAGAGTGCTCAACAGCCCAGGAAGGCAGTTCATCTTGAGGAAAGAAAGAAAACCCTGATCCTAATTTTAAACCTTGCTTGCCTTGTTTATCATATCCAAAACAGTAAAATGCTATGGAAGTAAATCCAGACAGAAAATTCAGAGAGTAAGCCTCAAGGGCTGTTGACTGTCAACACTGACAACTTTCTGATACTACTGCAGTCAAACTGTCCCCAAATATAATATTATGTATTTCTTTGAATCTTGTTAGTACAGCTCACTACTGAAGGGCTGAATATTTATCAAACATGATGTTTATTTTATCTCATGAGATAAACAGATGCTTGATTGTTACATTGTTACATTATATATATTAGCTAGGAAAATAGGAAAATTTTCAAGCCTAGACACTGGGATTTTTATAATAAATAGCTAAAAGGATGAAATTAAAATGTGTAAAAGTACTGGGCAAAACCAGTTGTCTTGTTTTAATAAGATATCATTATAATTCTCTATTTTCCTAGCTATTATTAAGTTCTGTCCAGTCAAAAATTTATTTATATATATATATATTCCTAAAAAAATCTTTTAAGTAAAATTTTCAATTGAACCAATCTTAAACTGAGTTACACTTGCCCTAATAATTTAGAAAAAATAATTAAATTACATAGCAATAAAATATTAAAATTATGTAACAATAGTAATTCTACTATTTATCTTAATTTTTCTCATAGTAAAAACTTATGCAATTGTAGAAATTCTGATCAATACTCTTTATCTAACATGTGTTTAACTAAATCCTTTGTCTATATGTACTCTATCTCATTAGTAGAAAATCCAAGGGTTACTAAAGTTTATATTGGTAATACAATGAACCATTTTAAAAGCTTTTTTACAATCATCTCTCATCTTTTACTAACAAGGGCAAATTAAATATGACATCACTTTTTAAATATTTTTGGAAGTTAAAAGAAGAGAATAAAACATCTGAAGTTAAATGGAAATTCTTGAACAAGCTAGCATCTCAAGTTAGGTGAACGAACTATGTTTCCTCTGCAAGAGAAAATTGGAATGATAAAGTACATGAAAAGTGACATATTACTAAACCAAAGGCATGAAACTACAGTAAATTGTAAACATATAAAAGGATTATACTTAAAATCCTTCTAGTATGACTAAATCTAAGGTATGTAACTACAGTAACTGTAAACATTTTATAGCATAAACCTCATTATCTTGATAATTTACTTTAACGATATAATCTTTTGTATGTTGTTTTACCTTTTTTTCTATTACAAATTGTGATCTATTTATTGACTTAAGTCTAGTATTTTTTATTGCAGTTGATAATTACTGTTAGTAGTTTTAGTCATGTACTAGTTCATATTTATATTTACATTTTTATTTATTTTTTATTATTTATTTTTATTTTTATTTTATTATTATTATTTTATTATTTTTTTAATTATGTTGGTATATATTTTATATTTATTATTATTATTGTGTCATTTTTCATCATATTTCGATTTCTGCTTTGGTCTCACTACCAACCAAATCTGCGGGGATACCTAAGGCAGGTAGTGGCGTGTTGTTATGGCTCCATTTCATGTTTTTCTATCTTCCCTATCATCCCCAGCATTACATAGATAAAGTTTTCCTTAGTGTGTGGGCTGTACTTAATAAGACAATTTTTTGTATATCTCTTAAGCTGGGGTTTCCAGGGATTCTTTCAATGTGTTGTTTTGTTCCATTTTTTATCATTCCAAGTGCACCTACTATCACTGGCACAACTCTTGTTTTCAATTTCCACATTTTTTCTATTTCAATTTCCAGGTCTTTATATTTTGACAGTTTTTCAAATTCCTTGATTGCTATGTTACAATCCGCTGGACAAGCCATATCAATTAATAGACAAGTTTTCTCCTTCTGGTTTTTAACAATAATGTCTGGCCTGTTTGCTTCAATTTTTCTGTCTGTGTAGATGGTGTAATCCCATAGAATGGTTACATCTTCTATTTCTGTAACCGGTGCTGGACGATGTTCATACCAGTGTTTGTTTACAGCTTTTCCATCATGTTTGCACATTGTCCAATGTAAATATTGCCCAACTCTATCGTGGCGATTTTTATATTCGTTTGGGGCAAGCACAGAACAGCCTGAGATTAGGTGGTCTATTGTTTCTTGGTGTTTATCACAAAACCTGCATTTTGGATCCATATTATTATGCATAATATTTGCCTGAAAGTTTCTCGTGAAAAGACTTTGGTCTTGTGCTGCAAGTATAAATCCTTCAGTTTCAGACTTTAATCCAGATGCACGTAACCATCGATGAGTATTAACTTTGTCAACATTGGATTTATTGGCACGTACTGGATATTGGCCATGCAGAGGTTTGTCTTGCCAGCGCTGTTTCATCTTTTCAAGAGCTTTATCTTTGGCTTTCATTTTCATATTTTTTGCCGCAATAGTTGGTTCTTGGCTTCTGTTTTGCTTTTCTACAGAATCTACTAACTGTAAATCTTGTTTGTATTTACTGCCTTTTATTATTGAATATTTTTTCTTTCTTTCTTCATGTTGCCTTACTTATTGTATCATCCAATCCTTTGTTGTTTCTATGTATGTTAGTAAGCCAATAGTTGTTGTCTTGTATGACAATTCCAGCTGAATAAGACCCCTTCCACCTTCTTTACGGGGTATGTATAGACGGTCTACATCAGCCTTTGGATGATGCATCTTATGCTTGGAAAGAAGCTTTCTTGTTTTAGCATCCATTCGCCTGATGTCGTTTAGAGTCCAGTTTAAGATGTTGAATTATTGAATTGTTTATTATTATTATTATTATTATTATTATTATTATTATATTATTATAATTATATAATATATTTTTTATTTATTTTATTTTATTTATTTATATTATTTTATTTTATCTTTCCAATTATATTAGGTCTAATGAATTTATATCTTCATGTTATTTTTTTAAAATATCCTTTTTTTATGTTTTATGAATAATTTTTCTGTTTGTGTATGGAATTTCATCATTTTTTTAAAAATGCCAAAAGATTTAACTTGAAAGACTGTAACCGATGTTTATATTTGTCTGCAATTCACTTCTGGCCAAAATTTAAAAATTCTCTCTCTTGGTCATTTTCATTGTCTCTCCTCTTTCTTCCCTCTCTACATTTTTTACCTTTTTCCTCTTCACTTTCTACTCCTCCTGTATCTTTCCTTTTCCTCTTTCTTTTCCTTTTCTTTAGAGAAGTACAATTCTTTCTTTTAAAACATGCCTAGAGATTTGAGCTCAGACACCATGTAATTGATGTCAATATTTGTCTGCAGTTTACTTTCGGCCAAAACGTAAAATTTCTCTCTTAGTTGTTTCCATTAGCTCTTTCCTCTTTATTTTTCTCAGTTATTTTCCTCTTCATTTTCTATTTTTCTGTATCTTTCCCTTTTCTCTTTCTTTCCCTTTTCTCTTCTTTTCCTTTTCTTAATTTCTCATCTTATTTTCTGATCTTTTCTTCCCTCTTTATGATATCCTTTTACCTCATACAAAAAAAAAATTACAAAAATTATGGGAAGTTTTGTTTTCAAATTTTTTTAAAGTAAAATGTTTATTACCATCATTATTAACTACTTTACGGGACATTGTTTTTTTCCAATATCAAAACAAAATGCACAATTTTGTAGTAGTTTTGCACATGTTCTAACATAATAATAAATATTCATTGTTTTATAGAACTCCCAAGAAGATACTTCCCCACTTATTACAATCTTAACTTCTTTAAGTCTAAGGTCAACCATTATCAATTTTACACATCCTCATAATATGTACTTCTTACCGCCTACTCTTATATCCATAAAACAACCTTATTAAATTACGCCCTATCTTGAGTGACTCTTGGGCCTTTTATTAGGTAGCTTTTGAGTGATAGATTTGTTTTTAAAAGCTTATCAGTCCTAGTCAAAACATTTTAGATTGTAAGAATAATTCTTTTTTTGTAGGTAAATATTGCATTAGCGATTTTTTAAGAATAACAACAATTTTTCCAGACACATGTTCCACTTTTTAACCCATAGATGGAGGAAGGAGATGGATTCATACTTTTGTACATAAATGAATGTAACAAATTTCTTCTTCTTCTATGTGCATTGTTCTTTCAGGACATAGGCGATCATGGCCTTCCTCATCTCCCTATCCCTGGTGGCTCTTAGCACACTTACCCCTGTTTTGTCATTCATCTGCTCAGGTCCTTTAAATATGTTATCCACTGCTTTTCTCTGTCTCTTTTTCCCTCTATATGGCCTGCTAGTATCAGGTTCTCCTAGCCCTCCTTCCTCATTGCATGTCCCAGGAACTTCATTTGTCTCTTCCTGATGCTCAATATTAATTTTCTTTTCATTTCCATTCTTTCTAACACCTCATCATTGCTCACATGCTCAGTCCATGATATTTGCAGCATCCTTCTGTAGAACCACATTTCAGTTGCTTCAAGTTTTTCCTTCATCTTTGATGATATTGTCCAACATTTACTGCCATATTGAAGAACTGACATCACATAGCAATCCAGTCATCTCTTCTTTGTTTCTAGTGAAAGTTTCTTTAATACTTTACTCAGCTTCTGGAATACATCCTTTGCCATGCCAATTCACCTTTGGATCTCTGTGTTGCACTTTCCATCTTCTGCTAGAACACTTCCCAGGTATTTAAATTTTTGTATCTGCTTGATTTTAGTATCCTCCACCTGTATTTGGCATTTTGGGCTGCTCTTTTTGCTGATGACCACATATTTGGTTTTCTTACAGTTTATTTGTAATCCTTTTTTGTCACTCTCTTCAGCTACCTTCTGTAGGAGGTCTTGTAGTTTCATTTCCATGTCTGCAATCAGCACTGTATCATCTGTGTATCTTGAGTTGTTCAGATTGTGGCCTCTGATGACAAATCCTGGCATAACATCTTGGGTCCTCAAAATAGTCTCACTGAACAAGTTGAAAATATCCGGTGAAAAGACACATCCTTGTCTTACGTCACTTTCTATCTTTGTAAATCTGCTGAATTCATTACCTGTCCATATGCAGGCAGTTTGCTGCTAGTAGAAATTTTTAATTACTCTAATGTCTAAAGCTGCTGTCCACATCATCCTATAAAATCTCTGCAAACTGTAGTTGAAGAAAATCCAAAGTAAATTGCATAAGAATAAGAAAATGCCTTCAATACAAGTTAAACTATTGAATCATGGGCAATAATAAGTTAAACTATTGAATCATGGGCAAATCTAGAAATAACACTTGTGTCAATACATCACTAAATCCTAATAATAAAAAATGCATTTATTTTATGCAACAACAATCATTTTTAAGATAACTATTGTTATAAACATGCATTATAGCATGAAAAAGAAACAAAACAAAAACTTCTACCAGTGAGGTGAAAGCAAAAGAAGACAAGAATTGTTCATATAAAATTGCTGATACAGAGGATGTGAACATATTGCCTCTATGTGGGCAAGAAAAACAATTTGGAAGAAGGATAGGGTTGGTAAGGTCTAGAGTTGATGTGTTTGTTAGGTTGGTTGGTTGACTGAGGTCATGGGTGGTAACACTGAGACGATGTCGAGCATCAATAGCTGGCCTGCTCACTGTGATTCTGTTTTCAGGTCGGTTAACCAAGGTCATGAGTGATGATGCTAAGAGCTTGCTGGGCATTGACAGCTGGGCTGTTTGCCACAATTCTGTCTTGGTTGTTTATGCGCAGCTTTCTTTTTCTTAGGCACAACATTCATGATTGGCTTCTTTTATGTTGCGTTTTTTACTGTTTGAGATTTGTTTTGCGGGCCTGTTATGATGCTTAGAGTGAAGAGGATGACATTTTTATTTTTTGTTTTGCTTCCTTAGTGTTAGATCTGGCCAACTTGGGCGATCATGTATCGAAAGAGACATGACTGACTAGGCAGAAGATTATCCCGCAGTAGGTTACCATTGCTTTCTGCAGTAGACTGGTTACCAGCCAAAGCTATAGAACCCAATCTGTCGTATTATTTAATCCATAACTGGAAGGAAGAATTGTATCAGGCTATAAACTTTTTCAGTCACTCTCACGTATGTGCAGCAAGTCTGTTTTTTTTTAGAATTTTATATAATTTTACAAATGAGGGTATTTCTTTTAATGAAACACGAGTTATTAGAATATATTAGAAGAATTTATTTTTGCACTAGAATCATTGAGAACTTTGAATATTGTTCTATACCTACTTATATACAGTAATGGTATGCTCCTATCCTCTTAAATACATGGACACTATTACAGTAAAGTAGAGTGAATATACTAACTAGCACTCTACTACCAGTGTATCTACTTCACACCGTGTGCAAGTCTTGTACTTGTTGATATACTATTATTCCCAACCTCCATTTTGGTGATTACTCATGCAGTAATCTTTTAGGGTTACAACAAATATAAACCTTCTTTTTCTGTATTTGAAATCTTATGCCATGAAAGCTCATGAGAGCCACAAACAAGGTGGCAGCATCGCTACCTGTTTAGCCTGCATTAGGCTAACAACATGACCAAGTGAGTCCTTCTGTTGTTTCGATACAGAAAAAAAAAAATTCCATTTATAAAAAGTATTTTTCTTTCTTATCTGAAACAGAAACACATACAAAACAAAGCATTTTTTTCTGTGTTCATTTTATACATTATGACTGGGACACTCATGTGAAGGAGGAAAGTGTCATTTTTATCTCAAGTTCAAGAGTATCTATTTTCTAGCCAAGAGATAGAGTTTTTAAAATCTTTTCAGAAGCATCCACTTTGACAGAGGAGAGCAGAAAAGTAAATGAGTGGATGGAGACGTTTTGGGACAAAGTGACAACAAAACCAGTTACAAGGAATATCCAGTTGCTTGTCCATATTAACAGTCACTGTTGAGACTGATGAAGCCATTTTTGGTCCATGTTTGATAAAGAACAGACAGTCCTTTGTATGCATTTGTGCCTGCATATATATATATATATATATATGTATGTTTTAAATTATACTGTAGAACATATAAAAAACTACAATCTACATTTTGTTTTGACATTGAAAGAACAATGTCTCATCAGGTAGTTAGTAATGTTGCTTACCTTATAACTAACTAAAAAATACCTCTTAGATTCATACAACCATGGATGGAAACACCTTGTAATTTTAAAATAATTCCTTCTAATTTTAAAAATTGCACATTAAAAAATTCCCTGCCACGTGATCATTCAAAAAAGAAACACTGTTATGTGAGCGTTCTTAAAAAAAAAAACGATAAACGGTAAAATCAGTTATTGCAAATCACCTGAAGACACCACTCATGGTAGAAACCTAGGTTGCATAATGACTTGTTTACAAATGAAATATATATATATATATATATATATATATATATATATATATATATATATATGGCCCATCCCTAATGAGTAAGAGCATCAGAACGGTGTCTCCACGAAACTTTGAAGTTGATATAAAACTGTTCAGTTAAAGGGACGAGTCCTTAGCACTAAAAATATCAACACTCTGTATCCACCCCAATATCAAGCACTTTACAATAAAAAGCCTGCTTTGATCAGTATATGCTCAAAATTATCATAACACAGCATTATATATATATATATATATATATATATATATATATATATAAAGAATTAATGGATTTATTTTTAATCTGACATTTTTGTTGGTTCAAAAGTTATTTTTAGTTTTAATTAACAGGGTGTCTATTTCAAACACAGGTATCCACTGAATATAATGTTTGAAATATTAAATATATATATATATATGTTTAATGCAAAGAATTTGTCACCATAACTCAGCAGGTTCATGCCAACTTGAAATTTGTGAGGACACTGTTATGTCGTCTTCACTCATAGGGTTGTTTTTTTTGTATGTGTCTGTGTTTGTGTGTGTGTATATATATATATATATATATATATATATATACCAAAGCAATTAGGAGAATAAATGACAATGAAACCAGGAGTAGGTGATGGGGCCTATCAGATTAGAGTGATTAACTCAAATAGGCTGGGTGGTCCTGGGTATGACCGTAAACTGCATTTGGCAGCAAGGCCTCTGATTGGGAGGTTGTGAGGAGCATAGGACCACCTCTTAATTGCTGTTGTTTCCAGCTCCACTCTGACCCAGAGTGGTAGTACCTGTTAGGGTCCCAGCTATGGTAAAATAGTTAACCCATAAACCAAGGTCAAAATGCTATGAAAGTATTTCCCAACAAAATATTTTTCAATTAAAAATATAATACCAGCAAAACATTTTTTAATGAAAAATATTACCAACAAAATGTTTTTGAAGGAAAAATGTTATCAACAAAAATATCTGAAGGAAAAAGATATTACCAACAATACATCTGACTCTCAACGAAACCCATTTACAAAGAAAGTATATTCTATTCATACAAATGTATAGTAAAATTTTCGTCAGCATTAAATGATTCATTGAGGTGTTGATATGCCGTAAAATGAAACAAACCAAAACCAATCAAATAGGCTGGGAGACAATCCTGTATAAGTGGTTGATGCGGAAGAATGTACCCAGGTAATGACTGACCCTCACTGGATGGAGGAGATTGAGAACTATCAGATGGAAAATGAAGTACCCACCCTCAATTGAAGATGGAGGCAGGATAGACCTCAAAGTATGCAGTTCATGAGGGAAGGCTGTATTACCTCTCAGGAAGAGATGAAGAAATGAGTCTCAGACTGTATGTGCCAGGGGTCTAAGAGCAAAAATATTGGGGCAGTGTCATGATAAGCTAGGTTATATAGGGATTGATAAGACTTGTAACCCAATGAGGAGAACTTGTTACTGGCCTGAACTGTATACTAAGGTTACCAGCTACATTCAGAACTGTGTACTATATTAAGCCCAGAATAAAAGACAGAAGAATAAGGCTGTGAGCAATGGGATGAGTGAATTTGGCACCTGTGTGCAACTATGTTGAGTTTATCAAAAAGCCCATCCAGTAACTTACAGTAGGGATTGGTTCTGGAGGATGCGGATGTGAATAGTGTGAACAGGAGAGGGAAGAAATTACTTGCTGGTGCTGTCATTGGGCTACACATGGGCTCATGTATGTCTGGCAACAGTATCAGTGGAACACAACCTCTGAGGCAAGAGCACCGTGCAATCTAGCCAAAATCGATCAACCCACTAAAGGTTGGTTGAAAGTGGTTGAGGTTATAGTTAAGAAAGAGTTCAGAAAATTAAATATGACAAGCCAAGGAAGAACGAGTTAAGAAAAATGGGGAATTTTGTTGTCCTTGCTGGAATGAGCAGTGTCAATGGACTGGTACTGTTACTGACGATGATTATGATAGATGCCTGGAGACACAGCCAAAATATGATTTTAAAGAAAACCAGTGAAATGATAATAACCAGATCCAAATGGCTAATCACCTTTGTAATAGATTTAAACTCCTATGATTTGCTATTAGAACAAATGGAGAATGAATTGGCTAAGCTGGGCATGGCAAGGAACTGGGTAACTCAGAAATATATCAGGGAAGAAAAATACTGGACTCCATAGAGCTGTATTGGAGGCTCGGTAGAGGAGTATGAAGGATTACCTTAAGTGGGTAGAACGGCTATGAAACAGGAAGAAGAGAGCAGTAGATAGTAAGAAAAGCACTGAGCATCTTGTTTAGAACAGTGATCAATGACAATATTAAAACTATATGAAAGAAACTAGTGAAGGTAAAAAGGGAACAGGTGGTATTAGTTCAAGTAGCAAGAGAAAGCATATCAATACTGAATGTGACAAGACTAGAACTAATGAAGAATAGGGTAAATATCAATCAGTTGATTAGCAGTTTGTGAGGGTTGAGGTAGAAAATATATAATAACTGGAGAGCTATGGCAAACAAATTCCAGGCACTGAGTGGCTTTGTACAGCAGTACTGCAAGCTCATAAGCATTGTCAACAAGGTATGACAAAGTAGCTAGACCCTGATGGAGCATGTGAGAGGTCAGCTAGATTTATTGCTGGGACACCTGTCCTCAAGAATAGTGACCCCTGACCATCTGAAGAAGTTGTTATTAAAAATACAAGCAAAGTTACCCCTACCATTTAAGTTTGCCCAGTGATTCTGATGAAGAGTTATGGAAATATTACAATGCATTGGGTTGTGTCATGTTGTTAAAAAGAACAAAAATCTGTTGGTCATTATGTCAATTCCACTGCTGGACCAGAAAAACATATTTGAAAGTATAGTAAGTAGTTAATTTACCCATCCCCTACCCTCATGCCATACAGGGTTTGGAGGCAGTGGCTAAGTATTGCGTCAAACAAAGTATATGGCAATGAACTCAACTAGGACAAAATTTATGATACAGACAGCCGAAGAGGCAAGGGAGTCAGGTGAACACATTGGGCATGTGCACATCATTAAGCATCATTTATGTTAATGCAAATCACAAATTATATGTACTAGAGTTATTTAAAGAAGATAATGAAAAAATTAAAGGGAGTTGTCAAGTAGAAATACCCACAAATGCTATTCTGCTCCAGGCTATTAGTATCTCTAACAGGATCTGGGCAATTGCTACCCAGAAACAAACTGCTATGTCTAGGGTGTGTAGAGGAGAACCCACAAGAACCCTGAGTGTAAGACCCCTCATTATCTCTAACTGAGCTGCCGCTGGGATGTTTAGACTTTGGAGTGTTCATTTTATGTCCCCTATATTATCAGGCGGAAGAAAAGTATGAGAAACTGTTACGTCAGGTAACAGAATTATGTGAAATAATACAAAACAACGTAATAGCATAAAAGTAGGGGTATTGACAGGAAAAGAGAAGTATTTACAAGAGGTGAGGATTAGTAGAATACAGAACAAGGCAATTAGCATACAGTATCGTCGTAGAGACATGAGAGATTGACTAGTAGAACACTTCCAGTCCAATACCGGAAATACCCAACTGACTCGCTCACTCGACTTCCTTCTTCGACTTACTTCCTCGAGCTATAATCACTACTATTTTATATAGTGATTAGAATAGTCCATTTCTGTGGAAAAGGTGGAGAGTGCCCCAACAGAAATGAGACTCATTCCTAAAAATAGTAAGGAGAAGCCTAAGTAGTTTGAAAGGATTGTGGGAGCCAGTGGTGGATAAATTAACCAAAAAGTACCCTAGAAAAAATGCCAAAGTTGCTAAAGCCTGTAGACAGAATTCATCTAGATCAGGTGAGAAAAGAGCTCAAATACTTTAGGAGACAGTACAGTTGAGTAGGAAAATAAAAAGACCATAATTAAATGGTCAGCATCAGTTAGTACACTGATAATTATTGCTGCTATATTGATGGCAACATGATAATTAAAAAGGTATAGGGGGAAAATCAGTTGATGGTGTTCTGGCAGATTCATGATGATTCAAGGAGTGGGTGCCATAGAGTGTTCTTTACCCAAATTGGTTGAACCAAGACAAAAAAGAAACAAGGTTAGATTTGACAGAGAAAGAGGACCTGGATCTGCCAACTATTGAAGCCTCCAATTGTGGAGAGGAAGGAGGTGCACCTGAAGCTGACACCTATTGAAAAGAAGCTGAAACCAACTGATGCAGAGAAGAGAAAGGTGACCAAACAGGGCAGATCATAAGAATGGTAACTTTTAAGGGGTGCTGTGGACCTCATATATACACTATGCATTATATAAGTAGAAGAAGAGAAAAGACATTTCAAACAGTGCATGATATAAACAAAAGAAGAAAAACATTTAAAATGTTACATGATGGTAGATTGATAGTAAGGAGATTTGAATTTTATTTTTGTGTCAATTATGAGTAAATGACAGGAAGGGCAAGGAAGAAATGACACCATTTGGGTCGTCATCATCATCATTTATCCATCACACCCAGATGGTGCATAGGGCAGCAACTTTTTGTTGCTGTTTCTGTAACAAACTGTTTTTTACAGGATAGAGTTGTTAACCCTGCACCCAACCCCCAAACCTGAAGGACAGGAGAACATTCTTGGTCCTTACGTTTACAGCACCTGGTATTCCCAAATGGTCACCCATTTAAGTACTGACGAGGCTCGATGTTGCTTAACTTTGGTGATTGGACGGAAACTAGTGTATTCAACACAATATAGCCATAGACACCATTTGGGTAAGGCAATAATAAATTGAAGAAAAAAGCTAAAAAGACAGAAAATGCTGATTTTTTGATAGACTGAAAGTTATACTGATGACTGGACAAGAAAGGCCAAAAAACATAGCAATTTTTTCATCCGTTAGATAAAACAAAGAGACATCTCGATTTAATCAAAAGCTGAGATAGGTGAATGAATGTTCAAAAAGACCACCTAAAAGAATAGATAAATATTTTTTTATGATCATCAAAAACAAGCAACCAGCTAAGATAAAATCGACACTTGAATACAAGAGGAGCTGCTGGCCACAAAAACTCAGTCAGTTGATAAAAACTAATTTTTGATATACTGATCACCCAATGAAGGAAGATAAAGATATTAAGATGATAATTGAAGTTTTGAAAACAAAGAAACTATCTGTTTTTTTTTTTCAAAGACTGAGATAAGTGACGAAATATTTGAAGAAGATCCACTAAAAAGAAACGAGATATTTTTTACAATAATTGTATATGAAACAAGAAGGCCTAGATAATTAAAAACATCTCAAATCAAGTGATTGTTTTCTTTTTTGTCATTTCTTTACAAAAGGGTTGGCAAGAAAAAATGAAGAATCCCAGATGTGAAAAATGTCCACAGACAAAAGCTCGATATGAAAGAAATTTTGGAGTGATAATCAGATTTAACCATTTGTGCTAAACTCTGCCCTGAGGCAGTGATGGTAAATGAGGTGGAAAGGGTCCAGATGGAATTTCAAAATATTTCAAGAAATGTTTTCGCACCATTCAGGCAGTGGTGAGAGGTACTCACATAAAGAAACAAGGTTGATCAGGTGACCAAAGAAAGATCCCTGATTGGTTGTTTTGGGAATGCCAGCTTTCCCAGAGTATATCATATAAGCTGGATATTTTGAATAACAAAGTAAGAAAGACGGAGACCAAGAGAAAAGTCAATACAGATTCAGTTCGGGCTCATCTGGTGCTCATTTCCTCCCACCAGGTCTGGGGCAGTCAACTTCTGCTAGAGAGAGAGAGATTCAACATGAAGAGGAAAAGTCAACAGACATGAAGAGAGATAGACTGGAGAGACCTAGTGAAGATGGAGGTAGAGAAAAGAGAATCTGGTAAGACTAGACCAGCGAAAATGCAGTCAAGACAGACACTGGTGCTGACCAGAAGACGGTGTGCGCAGACTGGAGAGACCGAGCAGAGACGTGACACACAAGAGAGATTTGACTAGAGAGGTGAAAACACACAGGCAGGAGACCAGTGATCAGGGAGACCAGAGAAAAAGAGATGAGACCATGTTTTGCTTGAGCTGATGTGATTTGTCAACCTGAAGAACAGCCTCTGAATTAAGGTCCTGTTCTAGAAGTTTCTTTAAAACCCAAGACAACAACTCTGTGTCATGATAATCAAGAAGGGTCGAATAGTTATTGCATGACAAATATAGATCTGCTCAAGTCATCAATAACCATGTGCACAAATATTTTTTACCAGAAGTTGTATATAAATCCTTTTCTTTTATCCAAGTTTACTTGTTTACTTTGACTGGACCAAACCAAGTAATCAAATCCAGTCAACTATTCAGACCAAGCTAGTCTTGCGATCTATCAACACAACATGGGATGAGAAAGGGCTTGGACCAAAATGATCAACTCTACAATCGGCTGAGGGGAATGAGCTTGAGCGCAGATGGATTGGGTGAACGTCATAGTTGGTTGCTTTGACCAGGATAGACCCAAGACATCATAGCTGGTTGATGTGACAAACAATCGATCTGGGATTGAATGTCATACACATGTATATGCATGTGTGTAGGGAATTACAAAGTAAAGTTTTATAAGGGTTCAACATAATGATAAATATATAAAAATGATTTCTTAAATTTTTACCTTGTCATGTTTTGTCAATGTTCTGACATCATCCGAAAAAGGAATTCATAATTCTTTTGTGATATTAAATCATCTGTAAAACATGTAAAGTTAAAAAAAATCATTTGAAAATTATCCTATATATATAAATATACATATATAGCTACAATCTCGAAGAATTTAAATCTAAGGTCAATAGTCATCTCCTATCTCAGTGATTCGCATCCTTTCTCTCATGCTCTTTTCTTTGTCCACTCCACTCTCATCACCCCAGTATTCTCATTCTTCTCTTACCCTCTTCCTGACACCCCCTATAACCTGTCACTCTTTCTCATCACTTTCCTTCTATGTAAACCCCTGCGCATTAGTGTCAGTAAAACTGCCTTGCTTGGTGTGAAATGATTAAAAAAAAAAAGTCATCCTCAGACAGATCTGCCTCGGCATACCACAGCTACCCATACAACCACAATATTATGCAACTGTTCATCAGAGCAGCCTCTTTTCTTCTTCTACTATGTGCCCTGTCCTTTCAGGACGTAGGCGATCATGGCTTTCCATGTCTCCCTATCCCTGGTGGCTCTTAGTATGTTTTCTCCTGTTACACCACGCAACCCCCGTTCCATTATCCACCTGATCAGGCCCTGCAAATATGTTGACCGCTGCCTTCCTCTATCTCTTTTTCCTTCTATCTGGCCTGTCAGTATCAGGTTCTCCAAGCCCTCCTTCTTCATTGCATGTCCCAGGAACTTCAGTTGTCTTTTCTTCTTATTAATTTTTTTTTCATTGCCATTCTTTCCAACATCTCATTGTTGCTCACATGCTCGATCCATGATATCCACAGCATCCTTCTAGAGAACCACATTTCCACTGCTTCAAGATTTCCCTCATCTTTGATGATATTGTCCAGCCTTTTTTACTCCTACCGAATAATATGGGCTCTCAATGATCAATCAAAAGCAGCATTCAGCAATCTTTAACTCAGTACCTTCACAAGTGTCTGGTTGGTCTGATCACCAAAAAGTTAAGGCAGTTAAATCATGGTAGCCCCTTTTAGAAGAAAGAGGAAACTGGTAAGCCATATCCTGATCAGGAAACAAGGAATGAACCTCTGCTCTTGATCAGTAAACATGGAAGGAGTGTGAACCAAATGATAGGTGAGCCGATCCATTCCTATTAATTTGTAAAAATAAAAAAAACAGACAATCACTCCTACCCCCCATTAGCATGGAACAGGCTTGCCTCCCTGAGAGTAAAACACTATGCCTCCTTGGCCTCACACTCTCAGTGGACCTCAAGTGGAATGACTACATCGAATCCATCGCTAAATCCACTGCTAAGAAGGTCAGTTCACTGTGCAGGGCCAGGAAGTTTTTCCCGTCTGAGCCCATCCTGCACATATATAAATCTACCATCCGCCTGTGTATTGAATACTGCTACCACATCTGGTCGTGTGCCGTTGCTATTTACCTCAGGGTTCTTGACAGAATCTAACAGAGAATCTATAATGTGATTGATACTGACTTGGCAGCTCAGCTCACTGGCGTGGTGTGGCTTCCCTGTGCCTCTTCTATAAATACTTTCATGGCTTCTGCTCCAATGCATTTAGATCACTGGTGCCTCCTAGGTATGAATTTACACGAGCTACTCGATTAGCAACTAGGTCTTTTACAGTGATCGCAATTTCTACTCTAACAGCTTCTTTTCTCACACTTCCCACCTGTGGAATTCCCTTCCATATACTTGCTTCCAGACAGCTACAATCTCCAGGAATTTAAATGTAAGGTCAATAGACATTTCCTATCTCACTAACATCCATTCTCTCAAGCTCTTTTCTCCATCCACTCCACCCCCATTCTCAGTATTCTCATCCGTCTATTACCCTCCTCCTGACATTTCCTATAACTAACCCCTCTTTCTCATCACTTTCCCCTAAGTAACCCCCTGTGCAACAGTGGCAGTAGAATGCCTTGCTTGGGGTGAGATATTAAAAACAAAAAACATAAATCATGAAGCTATTCATGTTGTGACTTAGTATAATTTCTGGTGTCTAGTATCAACTAAAAAATCAGGATGAGAAAACTTAGTTCCATCTTATTGCATCAATTTCTAAGCATTAAAATATTTTCTAATTAGTAGCAATCAAGAGGACAAAACACTCAGGAAACGAAACGGTGGGTTTCAATCCTGGGTAAAAAAGCTATTGGAGTCTAACCGTACTGATGAGCTGTGATATGGCGAAACAGATCTGTCTGCGGATGACAATATATATATATATATATGAAATGAATTGTTTGGCACAAGGTACTATGACTTAAAAGGGACTTTATAATTGCTAAACACTCAGGAAAAGAAACGGTGGGTTTCAATCCTGGTTAAAAAAGCTATCGGAGTCTAACCGTACTGATGAGCTGTGATATGGCAAAACAGATCTGTCTGCGGATGACAATATATATATATATATATATATGAAATGAATTGTTTGGCACAAGGTACTATGACTTAAAAGGGACTTTATAATTGCTTCATTCCAATCTTTAAATTTGACTTTAAATAAAGCAAGCATACTGACTTATTTACAGTGGTGCTTTAGGGAGAGCTAAACTAACCAAAATAGATCTCAGGCTTCAAAGGCCAAAGTCTATTACATGAGAAGGGTGGTGGACAATAGGAGTAGAGAGTGTAGAGGGTCAAGAATCACTCAGTTTGGTGAAGGCAGTGTAGGTTCTTCGAATTGATTGTTTACTTTTTTTTTCTTTTTTTTTTTTATATAATCATGTCACCCTAAGCAAGGCATTTTACTGCCACTGTTTTGCAGGGGCTTACATAGGAGGAATGTTATGAGAAAGAGTGATCGGTTACAGTGGGTGTCAGAAAGAGGGTACGAGAAGGATGGAATACTGATGAGAGTTGGGTGGACAGAGAAAAGAGCATGAGAAAGAGGATGCAAGTTAGAAGATGACTATTGATTTTGCATTTAAATTCTTGGAAATTGTAGCTGTCGGGAAAGCAAGTAAGCAGACGAGAATTCCACAGGTGGGAAGTGCAAGAAAAGAAGCTGCTGGAGTAGAATATTTTCACATATATGGCTAGTTGTAGAAATGTCACAATTTCCTCCAGGAATTTAAATGCAAAGTCAATTCCCGTCTCTTATTCACTTAACTCCATCCATTTCTACATCACCCCCATCTTCTTCTTTTCCTTTCTCTCTACCTTCGCAAATGTCTTCACTCCTGTGTTCGCATCCTTCTCTTGCCCTTTCTCTGACACCCCCTGTAGCTGGTTCATCTTTGTCTTCACTCTCCTTTTGCCTAATATTTCAACTCTCTTATGTAAACCCCTGCACATGAGTGGCGTTAACACCTTGCTTGGGGTGAAATAATTTTTTAAAAAATTTGTAAAATAGAAAAAAATCTCATTATGAAAAATCCCAATCCATCTTTGTCCTTGAACAAAAATAGATTCTCCTCAAAGTAAGTCTTTTTTTCTTGTCTTGTCAGCACTGACATCATCAAGCAAGCGTAACCCAAGATGTTCTTCTGATCTAGGCCATTTGTCTCCATCAGAGGCACTAATGGATCTGACAGATGACTTAAAGTTGTTGTTCTACTACTCCTCCTATATTCCCTGCAGAATATGTACATGGCTTTATGGTTTCCATGATAAATTTATAACCACATCTCTTTTATATAAATGTGCATAGTGAAGATATCCTTGCTATCTTTCAGTTGTGGTTCTTGGTATGGCTGTGAACAATTAATTTCATGCTTCTCACAACCTCCCAGTCAGAGCAAGGCCTCTGATCAGGAGGTTGTGAGAAGCATGGAATTGATTGTTGTTGTTCTTAGGTCTATCTTGACCTGTAATGGTAGTACCTGTTAGGGTCCCAACTATGGGTAAATAGTTAACACCCCAACTGGGGTCAAAACACTATGAAAGTATAAAAATACACTTTTATAGAAATATATACATAAAAATAGACTTTTATAGAAAACTATACATTTCAAAGGAAAAATATTACCAACAATACATTTTTGAAAGGAAAATAAAATTACCATAACACATTTTTGAAGGAAAAAAGAAATTATTACCAGTAATGCATTTTTAAATACAAAATTAGAAGACATTTTCAATTTTCTAATTTTTTTTTAAAAATTTTTCATCATGATCTGACTAAATCAGCTATTTCACTATAACTGAATATTAAAAAAAAAAAAAGATACCCTAAAACCCCACCCTTTTGGCATTAAATAACCCACAGAGGTTGATATGCCAGAAAACAAAACTCAATCTCTTTCAGGTATTTTCTTTATCTTTATTTTTACCTTATCTATCTATCTATCTATCTATCTATCTATCTATCTATCCTTTTTACAATTCTTTTCTTATCTATCTATCTATCTATCTATATAAGTCATATATATATGCTGTATGTGTGTGTGTGTGTTAAAGAAAAACAAAAGAATATTGATGGAACCAATGGACAACTTGCTGAAACCTACAACTGTTATCCAGATACAGTCTTGCATAAAAATGACAATGCTAAAAAAAAGAAATTTTCTTCATTCTTTCATTGATGGAACTGCAATATAGGTAATTATTAAATATTTAATATTCATTTGATGGACATGTTATTGTGCAGTATTAACAAAAGAATGAGTCTATTTTCATTCACTTGGCCATAAATACTAAAAAAATAGTATGAAACACATTATTTTTTTAAAACACTGGTGTGGCCTAATAAATATGGCTGATATATATATATATATATATATATATATATATATAATGCTACACTTTAGGAAACAACTCTGAGTTCAGGCATTACAGCAATTTTGAGTGCTTATATTGTTCTGGCTTATTTTTTATTTGAATTATTAATTAGCATTCTTTAAAAATCTGTTTGCAGATGACTATATATATATATATATATATATATATCCATATATATATGTATGTATGTATTTGTATTGTGTATTTATGCAGCAATCTCTCTTTTAGGCAAGTTTCATTAAAAATGACAGGCAAGACATTATGTTTAAGTAGTCTATATAATTTTTCAAGTGATCTTATAATTTTTTAATGTTGTTACGAAAGTAGGATATTTCCTTGGTATAAGTTGCAAAGTTTTTTCATGATTATTTGTCTGTGTTGAAGTTCATCATTATGAATACTGAGATTGATATGGTATTATGCTTCATTATATTCAGATTTGGTCAAAATGTTTTGTATCACATCATGTTTTTGGATTTCATCATTTAAATGTTATTTATTGAAAAACAAGGTTTTTCCTGAATGTTGTTGTGTTATTTTCCATGTTGGCTGCCAGGTCATGTAATATAAAAATTGTGTATAAATACATAGTGCTAAATTGTAATGATTTTTACTGCCAAAATTGCTGTTTCATTTTCAGTAGTTTACTGATAAATAAACATTTTAGACAAGCAGATCTTTTGTCATAAAGTGCTCAATATCAAGATAAGGATAGAGCAATAATAGAATTAATGTGGAGAAGTTTGTCACTTAGCTGAGTAGCGTTATTTCAGTCATGCCAACTTCATTAAGGCATTATTGTAATGGCAAAAAGAGGTCAACTCAATATAAAGCAATTAAGCGGGCATGCACTTAAGCATACTTAAAAGAGGTCAACACAATAAAAAGCAATTAACCACCAACAAATCCTAGACCACTTAAGAAATGACATTCATCAAGCAAAAAGAATCACTCACATACAAAGATAGCAAATTACATCAAACTGCATATAAATGTAAAAAAAAATTTGTAAACAGCAGCAGAAAAAGCTATTGTAGTGGAATATCCTGTCACCCTTCTGGTACAGTGGATGGATGAGTCCATCTGTCATATGAGAGTCATAGCTACTGCTTAGTGAGGTGTGTATTGCAGTAGACTAATTTCTCAGTGACACTCTTGTACAGAATAATCTGGTTTGCTCTATGATGTCCATATTTGGTAGTTTACCACTTGGGTGCACAATTTGTTATTGTACCATTCTCAAGGATACAACATTTGTGTCAACGAAGATTCAAAGAACTCAAGTGGATAGTCACCAAATATATTATGACGTGACAAAGTTGCAACGATTCCCTGACAACTTAATCGAGTACTTGTCAAGGATGACAGAGTGACCAAGTATTTGGAATATACAAAGTATAAAAGAAATTTCCAAACAAAAAATTTACAGTGAATTCAATTAGATAATCATTAAATTTAGCATGTAATGATAAAAATTCTATGAACACATCTTTGAAATGGAAGGAATAATTATGAAAATATTTTCTTCTAGGCAAATGTGACAGTGTTGATGACCACAGGTTGAAAGGCATCAGTGCAACACCTTTTTTGAACAGAGATTTGAATATTGTGGACTAAACACAAAAGAGTGTTCGTTAATTATAACAATCATTGTCGGAAAGAAAAATTATTTTTCTATTATTTTTGCTTGAACAGTTATGTCTTTGGAAGTTGTGCATAAATATATTTTCTACTAAGAATGGAACCGTTCTCAGTGTTAACTAAGGCTCTACAAGACAGTTTTGCAGTTAATGCAAGAACAAATAGTGTAACAACAGAAGGAACTGAAGAAATAGCAGAACAAATGTTAAAACAGGAAGAGGAACAACAAGAAGTTACATGATTACTGCTTGAATCGATAATGTCCAAGTCTAAGGAAGAACAAGATACTAGATTTTTCTTCCCTGAAGGAATAGCAAATTTGTTGTCTGAATTTACATATAACCCAGAGAATGTCATAACCTTCCCGATGTAGTTTAGAAGATACAAAACTATTTTTACTAAAAGTTGTCAGGACTGGTCAGACAGGAAAAAAATTACTTTGTTATTTCACAAACTTGGAATTAACAAAAATGTAAAATCTTTTCACTCTTTTTTTTATTTTTTTTATTTTTTTTCAATTGGAGTAGATAGTCTAAACTATCGCCCGGTTCACACTCCACCCACATCTATTGAACTGGTGAAGAGGCTAATCCCTTGTTTCCTGTTTAGGTTGTGGTTTCCGGTTTTTCTCTTTTCCAATCTTTTCATTCTTATGTAGCCCCCTGTGCATCAGTGGCGTTTTCGCCTTGCTTGGGGTGATATGATTAAAAAAAAAAAAAATACAAACTTCATACTACCAAGGAAACCAGAGGAATTCTCCTTTAATGAGACAATTAAAATCTTATCAAGTATTTTTGATGAAAGAGAGTGTTTATTTCACACACAATATCATAAAGGACGAGCAAGTAGATTTTGTCATGTATGCAGGAATTGTAAATGCACAATGTGAGCTACTTAAACTAGATGAACTTATAGTGGGTTGCTTATCTATTCTTTTTCTAGTTGTAGTGGGAGTCCGTTCTAGTGAAGGGTAGTTGTATACTGTTGCAGGTTAACAGAATTAAGCCTTATGGTAGATAGCTCACTATAAGTCATAAAATGATTATAAAATCAAGAAAAGCAATTTGAGTAGAAAAGTAACATTTTTATTTATACACATATCAATTTATGTTTTTACAATGACAGTAATACTTGGATATAAGCCCAACAGAGTTTAAAATGTTCATGGCAAATTAATAAGCTGAAAGAGATGAAAGGCTTAGGAATGTGGGGAGTGTGGTAAATGAGGAATGTCTTTGAACTAGTTGCTCCTTAGGTCGGTTCGTAGTTTTGAGACAGGGAAGAAGGTAAGGAGAGGTGAAGGGAGGCGAATGTAGTAGCCGCTTGACTTAAGTCAAGGGGATATTGATTACACTCTTCTCTTTGGTGTCTGCCTGTCTGCTGTGTGCTTTCTGTCTCAGCTTTTTATATCTGCTGTTTGGAAAAAGCAGCTCGTTTGGGATTTCACACTTGTATTTGATTCTGGGCTTCCCATTGGCTGGTAAATAAAATTCGCGTAGGCTTACGAAATGGAAATACATTTAATTAATTTTTATTTTTCAACCGGAATATCATCTGTGTGAACTCGGATGCGCACCGACGAGTTTTGGTCATTTGCTTTCTGGTCGTTAAAGTGCAAACATCCGATTCCCTCGCTTTTGCTTGGTCGGTATCACCACAAACTATCGGCATGTTTAAGAGTTTAATATTTATGCAAAGACTAACAGCTCCAAAAAACAAAAATGTGCAATCCCAAGACTTAAAAAATTACTGAATAATGTCAGCAGTTGATTAACATTAAAAAAAGACAATGTTAAAATACAAGAAAAAAGAAATTTGCAAGTGATGGAGGTTAATAAGAAACTATCTGTTGGTAAGTCAAAAAATGTCCCCATGTCAGACATGTGGGGGGTATCATGTGAAAAAAAGACTGTTTTTTTCAGAAACAAAATTTGCTTCACTTGTGGCTATCATGAACACAAAAGTTCACACTGCAAAACTAAGCAGAAGAACAAGAAAAAGTGTAAATCTGAGGCAAATGTCTGACATTCTAAAAAAGAATTATTAAGCAGTGACAAAAGAAAATTTGTAAATGTCAAAATAAATGGCTATGCAGTGAGACTTCTACTGGACACATTATTAGTAATTAAACATGGAAAAAAATTGGTTGTCCAATATTGAAAAGTCAAAGAAAATTGCCAGACGAGTATCTGGGCAAAAACTTAAATTCATGAGAGAATTTACTGGAAATATCCTTTTTGTCAGTAAGACATGTAAATCTAAAATTTACATGATACCAGGTGCAACAAATCTATTTGGCACAGATTGGTCAATTATGTCTTTGGGAATTAGCCATAACCTTCTTTATAGTTAGTGTTACTGTACAGAAAAGAGTCCTGAGTTGAGGGATTAATTTCCTCAAGTATTTGCAGAAAGGTTGGGATACTGTATGAAAACAGAAGTCAAATTCAAACTTAAGAATAATGTTAATTTAAACCAAAAAGGATGTGTCATTTGCAGTACTTGAACAAATAAATGACGAGTTAGAATGCTTGAAAAAATAGGTGTTTTGACAAAACTTGATTATTTGGAGTGGGCATCTTCAACAGTTTACTTAAAGGAAAAACAAAATTTTGCTCTGGGATCAAAATGATTGTATAAAGGATTGTATATATCCATTACCGCCGCTGGAAGATATATTTGTAAAACTGAATGGCAGTAAGTCTTTCTCAAAAGTTGATCTTTCAGATGCATATTTACAAGTGAGGAAGAATGTTCAAAAATTGCGAGTGATCAACACACACAAGTGTTTTTTTAAAAATTGAACTGTTTACCATTTGGGTTAAAAATAGCACCAAACCTTTTTTAACTAGTGGCTGGTTTCGATTTTGCAGCAGCCTGTGTAGATGATATTTTGGTAAGAATTTCTGGGGCTAGCAAACTATTATGGTATTGTATGACCTTAAGAGCTTCATTAAATGAATTGCTAAAGAAAAGCATTAGATGGTATTGGTCTGAAAAGTGTGAAAAGACATTCCATGAAATTATGGAATGTTTATTGGTGGACTTGTCATTTGTTCCAGAAAAAGAGATTATCATAGCATTTGATGCAAGTAACTATGGCATTTGGGCCGTAATCTTGCATAGGTTCAAGGATAGATTGAGGAAACCGATAGCACATGCATCTCGGGCATTGCTATTGAGGGAAAAAAATTACAGCGAAATCGGGAAGGAATCTCTAGCAGTTATTTATGCTGTGAAAAGTTTTAACGGGTCATTCATGGCAGAAGATTTGTGCTTCAAGTAGATCACAAATTGTTGTTAGCAAAAGTTATATCAATGAATGCAGGGAATAGATTGCTGCGTTGGGACATAGTTTTGACTAATTATGATTTAAAAATGGAATTCTTGTCTTCAAAACAATTGGTGCATACTGATGGTCTTTTCTAAATGTTCAGAGCCATTGACAGAGACTGTTATTGCAGCATTGCAAGAAGAGAATGAGATTTCAATGTTATTGTTTAATACAATTCGAGGGTAACTGGTAACACTGGATGATATAAGGAAGGCCGTTAAGAACGATGTTTTTATTAACAAGAGAAAGAAGCAGTTATGTTAAACAGGAATAACAAAAGAGAAGCAAAAATATCTCCATTTTCAATGTGTAGACAAATACTATTGTATGGAGACAGAGTTGTGATACCTCACACTTTACAAAAGAAAATCCTTAAGGAATTTCATGTAGGCCATTTAGGTATTTTAAGAATTAAATCTTTGATGAGCAGATTTACATACTAGCCAAATATGGACAGAGATATTGACCATACGGTTAAACAGTGTAGAGGATGTCAACTGGCAGCAAAGGCACCAGCTATTAAAATACAATTGTGGCTGAAAACAGATGTGCAGTTTGCAAGGCTACATGCCGACTATGCAGAACCTATTAATGGACAATACTACCTCGTAGTCATGGACAGCTTCTCAAAGTGGCTTAAGTGGTAAAATGTAAGCATCCAACAGCAGCTACCACAATAAATGCAATGAATGAACTATTTTCTAGATTTGGGGTTCCAGAAACTATAGTTACCGATAAGGGTATGTAGTTCACTGGACATGAATTCAAGATTTTCTGTACATCCTTGGTAATAAGTCATGTAACTACCTCCATATATCACCTGAGGTCTCACAACCAAAAAGAGAGATTTGTGGATACCTTTAAGAAGGCATTTGTGAAAAATCAAGAAATAGATACAAATGATGATGTTATACAGACATTTCTAGCTGTATACAGAATCACACTTAATCTGTATATGAATCCTGGACTGTCACCTGCTGAACTAATGTTTACCAGAAAAATAAGATCCATGTTTGACAGATTGTTGCCCATTTGTGTAAAGGAAACTTTTGAAGTGAGACCTTATCAGACTGAAGACAAAATATTTTTCAAGTTTTATAGAACTGGAAAATTGTTTCGGGGAGACGGTGCAATTGTGAAGAAACTTGATAGAGTGATATACATTGTGAAAAACAATGGGTTTGAGTGCAAAAGGCATATAAACCAATTGCAATCAAGGTACACAAACAATATTGTGGAAGACACTGAGGAAGTACCAATGGAGATACTTTATGATACTTTCCAGGTGCCAGTTCCCACATCACCACTGGTACCAGTTCCTCAAAATACATATGAAGCACCAATTTAGAGAGTTGTGAAAAGAAAGAGTCTTAAGGAGGAATCAAAACAACTTCAAAGGTTAAGTCCTGACCCTAAACGGAAAAAATATCGATGAGAAATATGAAAAGTGCCTAAGGAAGGTGTGTAGGTATAAGTGTCAAAACATTGTAACAGTCACCTCCAAGACGAAGATACTAGTTAAGACAAATTAGACCGAATTCAGTATTGGATATTAATAACTTCTTATTTTGTTATTCTGCTTGTTTGTCTGACTGTTAGACTTTTATACTTAAGATCAGTGTGTAGTACCTGCTTGATCTATGCTTTAAAATGGAAAGAATTTGGAAAAGAGTGAGGAGGAGAGATAATAGGTAAGTGTAACTCCAGAATGAACTCTTTCCTAACACGATATATACTACGCCTCTCAAGAGAGAGGGTCGACTTGGTAGCAGTTCACTCCAAACCAGACTTTATCTGTCAATTACATCCCCTGTTCAAGGTAATATATTACAGAACATCAAAAAATGACAGACATTAAATTTGAAAATAGCATACCTTTACATATCAAATAAAATATTCAGTTCAACATTTCTGGATAGTTACAAAATACAAAAAATACCCAAGGAATGTTAGATGCTTATCACTTCACAAGTCCTGTAACCCATTAGAACCAATAGAAGCACCAGATGTACTGCAGCTATAGCAGCAGTGGTGTCTAGGGCAAGATAGCTTGATGGAGTCCATCCTTTCTTAGTACAATTTAGAATTCATGATTTTACTTTTAAACTGGTTGCTACCGCCAGGCAAGACAGTTCAATCAACCATGCTATTTAACCTATAGCAGGAGAAGTGATGAATTCATATCTTTTCCAAGAGTATTTATTCAAAAGTGAACAAACTTGGCGAGAGTTTAAACCTGGCTTACTGATTTTTCTTTTTGAGTCAGTAACCATAGCACCATTTGCACATTTGAAATCAGAAGTCAGAATGATAGCAACAATATGAAAAGATGAAAAACTCATTAGAAAGAATTACTGTATTTTAATCTGCTAATTTTTTATATAAAAGGTCTTAATAGCCAAATAAATGTCTGAATTTCTGATATGAACTGTTATCATCATTTACATGGAAACTATTATCCTCATCTTTTTTGTTAATATTACAACCTTTCAGCCATTGTGCCTTAGGCCTTCATTGGGTACTTATTGATCCAGTTAACCTTTAGGGAATTTTAATCTAAAAACTTTATTTAATCAATTGGAACAAGACTGTTCCCATTCTGCTGATATTCCAGGGATATCTCATTTAGTTCTTATTGACTACTGCTCAGTTATTGCTTGCTCGCTTCTCCAAGTGCAGAGTTGAACTCAGTTGGAAACGAGGTAAGCAATAACTGAGTAATAAGAACTGAGGTATCCCTAGTTTTGAATTTTTGTTTAACGGCATACTAACCTCTGTAGGTTATTTAATGCTAAAAAAGTAGGGTTTTAATGTATTTTTTTTTAATGTTCAGTTATAGTGAGTAGGTTGATTTAGTCAGATTTTGATGAAAAATTTTTATTATTATTATTTTTTTATTTTAGAAAACTCAAGACATCTTCCAGTTTTGTATTCAAAAATGTATTGCTGGTAATATTTTTTTATCCTTCAAAAATGTATTGTTGGTAATATTTTTCCTTCAAAAATGTATATTTTTCTATAAAGTTTAGTTTTTACAATTTGCCCATAGTCGGGACCCTAACAGGTGCTACCACTCCAGGTTATGGTGGACCTGGGAACAACAGCAATTAAGAGGTGGTTCCATGTTCCTCACAATGTCTTGCTTGGGGTGAAACAATTAAAAAAACAAACAAAAAAAACTCCCTTGCTGCTGGACATAGTTTATTGTCATACCCAGGACCAATATACCTAGATAATTGTCAGTAGAACAAGAACAATCTACACCTATAGATTAAATAAAAATTTCATGTTTTGTCTTTGATTCATGAATTGCATTGTTTCTATTGAGTGGGTGGGGAAAAGAATGAGGTGTCACTCATCAATTACAAAATAGAACTTAGATTCAAAAACATATAAGTTAAAAATGTGCTAAAAACAATAGAGACAAGAATGTTCATGTCAATATCGTATGGAATAATCATACTATTTTGAACAAGTATGATTATTATCCATTCAATGATACGAACTTGAATCCTCATGTTTCATTTCTGTTTTAAATTGTAAAATATAAAATTTGAATTCGAATTCTGAAGAGGACTATTTTAATGACAACAAAGAGGTAAAAACAAACAACAAGCCTCACTTTTGTTTTTTTTAATCATATCACCTCGAGCAAGGCGGTAATGCCACTGATGTGCAGGGGCTACGTAAGAGTGAAAAGATTAGAAGAGAAAAAGCTGGAAACCACATCCTAAACAGGGAACAAGGGATGAGCCTCTTCACCTGTTCAATAGACATGGGTGGAGTGTGAACCGGGCGATAGTTTAGTCTATCTACTCCAATTGAAAAAAAAAAAGAAATGAGTGAAAAGATTGGAAAAGAGAAAGCTGGAAACCACATCCTAAGCAGGGAACAAGGGATGAACATCTTCACCTGTTCAATAGATGTGGGTGGAGTGTAAACCGGGCGATAGTTTAGTCTATCTACTCCAATTAAGAGAATGAAGCATTTTATTACAAACATCCTTAAGGTTGTCAAATGCCACATTTATGGAAGGCTGGAGAATAGACTAGCCAAAATATTTTCATCAAAAAAAGTGCTAATTTTTTATATGGAAGGTCTTAATAGCCAAATAAGTGTCTGAATTTCTTATATGAACTGTTATCATTATTGAAATGTAAACTATTATCCTCATCTTTTTTGTTAATATTACAACCTTTCAGCCATTGTGCCTCAGGCCTTCATTGGGTACTTATTGATCCAGTTAACCTTTAGGGAATTTTAATCTAAACACTTTATTCAATCGATTAGGACAAAACTGTTCCCATTCTGCTGATATTCCAGGGATATCTCATTTAGTTCTTATTGACTACTGCTCAGTTATTGCTTGCTCGCTTCTCCAAGTGAGAAATAAAGAAAAAAACCTGGTTTGAATAAATTGTCAAATAATGACATGTTTTTTTTCCAAAATCTTTGTGAACTTAGATTGAAAGGTGATATCTATTTAACACCGTAGGATGAAGAAGTTATTTTCATATTACTGAATAATTTTCAAGATCTATTGGCTTGTATCCGAATATAATCTAAGAATGGCTTACAATTGCCTGCTGCCAAATGATAGAAAGCAGAGAATAGCTTAATTATTATTGACAGCAGGGAAAACAGAGTTGGTGAGAAAAATCTCAAATGTAGCATAAATTACTACTGTTCACTTTAAAGTAATGCCATTAGGAAATGTATGAACACATTTCCCTGTATTCTGACCAATTATCAAATATTTTGATAAAATATTATTTCACTGACATCACTTCCAGTTGAAGAAGAAAAGAATGAGTGGGTGAGTATTTGAGAATACCTCTCTAATTATTATTTTCTTCTACTGCCCAGGTAGTAGCAACAAAAACGGTTCTCTAAATCAATACAATATTGCCAAATTATTTTTTTTCTAAAAAGCTCACATATTCTAGTTTCATAATAATCATCTTTATCCTTGTTTATTAATGGTTAACTTAATGATCATAATTATTATTAATGGTTGTTATGTAACTGTTAATTAATCTCGTCAAACAAATGAAGAAGTTTAAATAATTTGTTATTGTCTTCAACTGGGTGACGATTCAATTAATCTTATTTTAAGATGTGTGTGGACAGTTCATCAAATGATAATTCGCCAATGGACAGTTTGCCAACAGACTGGACAATTGGTTTTTTTTTTCAAGTTCAAGCATAATTTTTTTTTTTTTAATCATTTCACCCCAAGCAAGGCATTTCACTGCCACGACTGCACAAGGGGTTACATAGGGGAAGGTAAAGAGAAAGAGTGGTTAGATATAGGAAATGTCATAAGGAGGGTGATAGACTGGTAAGGGTACCAAGGCTGAGGGTTGGGTAGATGGGAAGAGTGTTTGAGAGAATGGATGCGAGTTAGTGTGTCAGGAGGTATCTATTGAGCTTACATTTAAACTCCTGGAGATTGTAGCTGTCGAGGAAGCAATCATGTGGAAGGGAATTCCACAGTATCCAGTTTTTTTTTTCTTTTATGTCATTCTTTCAGTTGTCATCATGGAGTTTGTCAAGAATTTGGAGGCAGAAAGCTTTTATTTAATATATGCCTATGGCTGAGGTGTTAGTGACTCTGACTGACATCAAATCGGTCGAGTTTCGATCCCAGCCAGAAGCAAGTGGATGTCTAGCCACATTGATGAGCTGTGATACAGCAAAACAGGCTTGTATGTGGATGACTAATATATATATATATATATATATATATATATATATGTACAGGGTGTGATGGGCAAATAGCCGCCATTTCATATAGGATGTGCGTTTTGATGCAGTAGATATTGACTCGGAACAAGAAATTAGGTAGCCAAGCTTGAATTTCATTTGAATTCCTTGCATTCACCTACACACAAATACCCTTGGGAAAGGTATTAATCTATTTCTTCCCTCCAGTTATGGGTTAAATAACAGGACAGATTGGGTTCTATAGCATTGGCTGGTAACCAGTTTACTGCAAAAAGCAATGGCAACCTACAACAGGATAATCTTCTGCCCAGTCAGTCATGTCTCCTTCAAGCATGTATCACATATGACACTTAACTGACTGACTGACATTGTTGACAAGACTTGAGAATTTAAAAGTTTCTGGAGGTGCAAACAACAAAAACTGTGCAGCGCAAGACTGACAATTGATGATGCAATTTGCAGAACATCTTAGGTACACTCATATCCACCAACATCTGGACAGTTTGCTGACAGTTTCTAAAAATAACTGGATGAGTGCTTAAACTTTAAAAGACTTAAAGCATTGACCAATTGTCCTGTCTGTGAATTGTCCATTGACAAACTATCCATCAGTGAACTGTCTGGCTACCTTTTAAGATGTTCTGAATTAAGTAACATCACTGACAATAAAGGTACTTTTTGCAGACAAATATTCTGCCATTGTATATTTTTTGGTTTGCTAAGTGCTGTTTCTTGCTCCAAAAAGAGTTTTCTCTCATGAGTTGTTTTGATAGGCAATTAAGCCAGATATATTATAGCTCCCAGTTCAACATTTTAACAATGTCTCTCACATGAGACTGAAAAAGCAAGTGTTAAAACAATGGTTTCATTTTGAAAATAGCTTTTATTTCAGTCTTGAAACCTTGCTCACTCTTCTGTACTCTTTGTTTGAGGGTGTGTGCTTTGTTTGTTTTTGTTTTTTTTGTTGTATGCTTTTTACGTTTTTTTGCTTTCCCTTATTTCAAGCAGCATTTCCTTGAAAATCGAAGTCTTATTCCTCTTTTTTTATTTTTTATTTTTATTTTTTTAATATATTTTTTATTCTTTGTCAACTTCGTAATTTTCTTTCTTTCCATTTAATTTCTCTTTTTATTTTTTATTTCTCTTCTTTCTCTTTTTAGTTTCTCGATTCATTCTTAAATTTCTTTCCCCCCACCCCAACTTGCCATTCAGCTCTTTTCTTTTCTCTATTTTATTTGTGTTTTCTTTATTTATTTGATTATTTTGACCTTATTCCTTTCAGAACTGATAAAAAAGGAGAGTAAAAGAACAGGTTTCAGAAAGACAGAAGATGGTGACTGATGTTGTGTTTAAATTTTTTAGAACTGCAGCTTCCAGTTTTACTTTATTGTTTCTACTGAACTTTGTAGGAGCCTCGGTGATGCTTGGTTAATTGGCCTTGTGTCAAACACGTCCAAAGTCCCCACAATTTAAATTTCAGAAGGTTGAAATGTGAAGGATAAAATATTTCGTATGTATATCAAAGCAAAGATTTATTTACAGAATGACAAATGTGTAAGAAGGAAAATATAAGTGAAATTCGTTAACTGGAAAAAAAATGTTCATTGAAAAAATGCATGCTGTTTGTTTGTAGTAGTATTGTATGTATTTGAAATGTCTGCACGAGTTTGGATTTCATTTGTTGTGTCGTAAAGTCTTTGTTCCTTCCTCTTTTTAGTAGGTCGCAACAGGTTGAGAGAAAGAGAAGGCAAAAAAATAAAGGAGTGCTCTTTAACACGAGTGTCCATTTTGGTTGTGTGATGTCCTCTTTAGCGGCATGGTATGAAAATGAAGAAGAGGATGTTGAAAGTAAGAAAATTGGATGAAGAGGGAGAATGGATGCGTGATGTGACTAGGTTGGTGTGAAGTGAAAAAGATGAAAAGAAAGTTGGCTGCAAAGCTGAGCCAGTTTCAGGTTTCCTCCTTACATCATGGCGAGGTGTCAGCTAACCGCTTCCCCTCTGATGGACTGCTGTGATCAGTTAGAAGTTAAAACATTAGAAAAAAAGCTATACCATCAGCATAAATACCTGGTTAGGAACAAATGTCACCAGGAAGGTCATTGGTGAAGATAAGAAACAATTTGGGTTGAAGGATAGAGCCCTGGGAGACTCTCACATTAATGTAAAATGATCTAGAAGTGTTCAACACTTTTCATTACCTGATTTGTTAAGAATGATTGGATTAAATCAAATATACCTCCAGTGACACCATGGCTTTTGAGTTTGTAAAGAATGCTGACATGCCAAACCCTTTCAAATGACTTAAAGATATTTAAAGCCACAGCCAGGTCATCACCATTCTTATCTAGACGGGAAGTGTGACACAGAGATCCAAAGGCAAATTGGCATGGCAAAGGATGCGTTCCAGAAGCTGAGTAAAGTATTAAGACGTAGGAAACTTCCACTAGAAACAAAGAAGAGAATACTAGATGGTTATGTGATGTCAGTTCTTCAATATGGCAGTAAATGCTGGACAATATCATCGAAGATGAAGGAAAAGCTTGAAGCAGCTGAAATTTGGTTCTACAGAAGGATGCTGCAAATATCATGTGAGCATGTGAGCAACGATGAGGTTTTGGAAAGGATGGAAACAAACAGAAAATTAATATTGAGCATCAGGAAGAGACAACTAAAGTTCCTGAGACATTCAATGGGGAAGGAGGGCTTGGAGAATCTGATACTAACAGGCCAGATAGAAGGAAAAAGAGACAGAGGAAAGCAGTAGATAACATATTTGAAGGGCCTGAGCAGGTGGATGACTGAACGTGGGTTGCGTGGTGTAACAGGAGAAAGTGTGCTAAGAGCCACCAGGAATAGGGAAACATGGAAGGCCATGATCGCCTACGTCCTGAAAGGACATGGCACATAGAAGAAGAAAGAAGATTCAGTAATAATTGTTAACACATCGGTGGTTGATCTAGAGAAATAAAAGCTATATTGTTTATCTGAAAGAAGGTCATGTGAAGGTGAGAGGCTTAACCAAATCAGTAATGATTTGAACTTCTAGTATTTTGCTAAAAAGAAGTAAAAGACTAATAAGACAACAATTTTAGGGATTAAAAGCTTCACCAGAGTTCTCAGACAGGGACTAGAGAAGAAGATTTCCAAGCAGCAAGCCATTTTTTGTAGAGTTCGGAGACAATAGGAACCAGTTCAGGAGAACATTTCTTTAGGACTATTGAAGGCATGCAGTCAAGTTTGCTAGACATAAACTTGTGAATGTTTGCATTTCTCAATGAAAACTAAAGTTTCCAGTGACTAACATTTTTACATATGTTGTTAATTATTCACTAAGCTTATCTTAGTCAAGCACAAAACTAAAACAATTTGTTTAACAAGACTAAACATGCTTGATACTCTTTCTTTTATCATTTTACACTTCTTTCATCAATATATATTTATATATATATATATAACGGTCATGTCACGTTGGATACACCGGTTCCCGCTCGATCACCGAAGTTAAGCAACGTTGAGCCTGGTCAGTACTTAGGTGGGTGACCACTTGGGAATACCAGGTGCTGTTAGCATTCACGGATGTGCGTTGGGGTGCGGTGGATGTCGGCTTGGAGGGGGAAATCGGTGAGCCGAGTTCCAATTTCAGTCGAGCACACTGCATTCACTTGCGCACTAGTACCCTTGGGAAAGGTATTAATCCGTTCGTTCCCTCCAATTATGGGTTAAATAATTGAGGTCTGCTGTTCGTGCGATTTGTGGCAGTCATCTGCACCAATTGTTTGTTATCAGCAGTTCCAAGAAGTGTGGATGGTACTACACAATGCCTTCACCACTATAAACAAATCTCTGTGTGGTTGTCTTGCTGGAAAAAGGTTGGACCCTCATACGTTGAATGCGACGGGAGAATCCATCATATATATATATATATATATATAATCGTGTGGCCCCAAGCAAGCCATTTTACTGCCACTATTGTGCAGGGGGTTACATAGGAGAAATGTTTTGAGAAAGAGTGCCAGGTTACAGGGGGTGTCAGGAATAGAGTATGAGAAGGAAAAGAATACTGATGAGTGGGGTGGATGGAGAAAGAAGCATGAGAGAGAGAGAATGTAAGTTAGTGAGACAGGAGGTGACTATTGACTTTACATTTGAATTCTTGAAGATTGTAGCTGTCGGTAAAGCAAGTATGAGGAAAGCAGTTCATCAAAGATTTTGGAAAAAAAACGTCATTTTTTCCAATTTATTCAAACCAGGGTCTTTTTCTTTGTTTTTATGATGAAAATGTTTTGCCCAGTCTATTCTCCAGCCTTCCATAAATGTGCATTTGACGACCTTAAGGATGTTTGTAATAAAATGCTTTTTTTTTTATAACAGTGTTGCCCCAAGCAAGGCATTTTACTGCCACTGTTGTGCAGAGGGTTACATCGAAGGAATGTTATAAGAAGGAGTGAGAGGTTGCAGGGGGTGTTAGGAAGAGAGTAGGAGAAGGAAGAGAATACTGATGAGAGTGGGGTGGATGGAGTAAAAAGCATGAGAGAGAGGATGTAAGTTAGTGAGACAGGAGATGACTATTGACTTTACATTTAAATTCTTAGAGATTATAGCTGTTGGGAAAGCAAGTATGCGGAAGGGAATTCCACAGGCGAGAAGTGCGAGAACAGAAGCTAATGGAGTAGAATTTATCGGTTTCACAGTAAAATGATGGGATCTAGTTGCTAATCTTGTGGCTCAAGGAAATTCATACATAGAGGGTACCAGTGAGCTAAGTTTATTGGAGCAGAAGCCATGAAAGTATTTGTAGAAGAGACACAGGGAAGCCACATTGTGTTGGTGAGAAAGTGACTGTATCCTAGCTGCCAAGTCGGGATCGATCACATTACAGACTCTCCGTTGGATTTGATCAAGGACCCCTAGGTGGATAGCAGGAGCATTCGACCAGATATGGCAGCAGTATTTAATGCATGGGCCGATGGTAGATTTGTATATATGCAGGATTGTTTTGGACGGGAAAAACTTCCTGGCCCTACACAGAGAACCAACTTTCTTAGCATCGGATTTAGCTACAGATTCTATATTTATTTTATTTAAGGTCTGATGTGAGAGTTAACTTCAATTCTTAAATGACTGTTTTCTGTTTATCCTCTTTCTCTCTTATCTCGTTTTTATTTCTTTTTCCTTTATGTTTTTCTTCTCTCTCCTTTTATTTTTTTTAATCTTTCTTACATTTTCTTCCCCAACCTCTACCAATGGTAGCTTTTGACTTCAACTGCTTCTTTGCTTTTATTTCTCCTCCTATCTTTTTTCTTTTCTTTCCATTTTTTGTTGTTTTTTGTTTATCCTTTTAAGTTCTCCATTCTTTTACTTAAGTTCCTGAACCATTTGTTTCCTTCTCCATCTTACACCTTCCTGACCATTTAAGCATTTTATACTAATTCTGTAGTATTACTGACTCACAGGAAGTAGTAGGTGCTCAACTGCCTTATCAGTAATAGCTGTAGCTATGTATACACTTCGTGACTTCCTGTATAAATGCGTTACCTGTACTGAAGAGGTTCTATCCCTTTATTTTCCCTGGTACTTCTTCTGGGAGCTTTTGTCATCTCACTATCTCCGCCCTTCTCTTTAAGAAATTGTCTAGATATTGAAAATGGTGATCCTTTTCTGTTTTCATCAGAGTGTTCCTTCCTTCAACAATCGTTCATCTTCAGAGTCTATGTTGCTCTTGATTTCACTGTCATGCTTGTCTTGCATTGGCATAAAACTTTTGCCTTCATTACTCTCGGTTTCTTCATCAGTATCATGTTGCAGTCTAACTCGGTCTGCATGCACTAATATTCATTTCCTTTTTTCTATTATCATAGTGTTCTATCAATTTGGAATATCACTCTACATCTCGTATGTAAAAATTTACAAGCTCTAAGAAAGATTTCAAATTTTTTTTCTTAGTTACTTCAATTTTGTTAATGATTTGTCTGGTGATATGCCTCCATCAGATATGGAATATCTCAAAATGATGTTTTTCAGTGTTGTCCACACTTTTTTTGCATTAATTATTAATCCAGCATTTTATAATTTATTCGAAACCACACAGGTTTTCCCTTTTAGTTCTTTGTCATTAATAGAATCAATACAAATGTCATCCTAGCAGTATATTGTATTTTTTATATTGCTAGTAATAAGTTGCTCTATCATCTTCTTCTTTTATGTGCCCTGTCCTTTCAGGACGTAGGCGATCATGGCTTTCCACGTCTCCCTATCCCTGGTGGCTCTGAGCAAGCCTTCTCCTGTTATACCATGCAATACTTGTTCCGTCATCTACCTGATTAGATCCTTCAAATATGTTATCCGTTGCTTTCCCCTGTCTCTTTTTCCCTCTATCTGGCCTGTCAGTATCAGGTTCTCCAAGCCCTCCTTCCTCATTGAATGTCTCAGGAACTTTAGTTGCCTCTTCCTGATGCTCAGTATTAATTTCCTTTTCATTTCCATCATTTCCAAAACCTCATCATTGCTCACATGCTCGAGCCATGATATTCACAGCATCCTTCTGTAGAACCACATTTCAGTTGCTTCAAGTTTTTCCTTCATCTTTGATGATATTGTCCAGCATTTACTGCTATATTGAAGAACTGACAACACGTAGCAATCCAGAACTCTCTTCTTTGTATTTAGCGAAATTGTCCTGTTTCTCAACTTCTGGAATGCTTCCTTCGTCATGCCAATTTGCCGTCGGATCTCTGTGTCGCACTTTTCGTCTTCTGTTATAACACTTCCCAGGTATTTAAATTTTTGTACTTGATTTTAGTATTCCCAACTTGTATTTGGCTTATTGGGCTGCCCTTTTTACTGATGACCATGTATTCGATTTTCTTGCAGTTTTTTTGTAGTCCTATCTTGTCACTCTCTTCAGCTACCTTCTGTCGGAGGTTTTGTAGTTTCCTTTCTGTGTCTGCTATCAGCACTGTATCATCTGTGTATCCTAGATTGTTTGAATTGTGGCCTCCGATGACGAATCCAGACACAACTTCTAGGGTCCTCAAAATATTCTCACTGTACAAGTTGAACAGATCTGGTAAAAAGACACATCCTTTTGAAAAATTGCACTTTTCGTTTTAATTCCAGGCAGCATATTTTTCAATCTTAAAGCCAGTTTGTTTATTGTTGCGACTTCTTTCAAGCCTTCATCAATACATATTTGATGGTATACTGACTTTATATCAATTTTAGAGAATTCTTTCATATACACAAAGGAATTCAGAGCCCATTCTATATTGGGGATAGAATATGAGTTTGCACATATTTTAGGGTTAATGCATATTTTGTAGTCTCCGCAAATGCTTACATTGTCACTCTTCTTTCTTAAAATTACTAACAAGGAAGCCCATTTGGTGGAACTCATTCAAGTAGATCTTGTTCCAGTAATTCTTTTAGTTTTCCACATCTATTGGTAATCGATGGACTGGCACTTTTTCCTTCAGTATTAACTTCACTTCATAGATTTTAACAGTCCAGTTTCATCTGCCTTGATTTCATTTCCTAATTTTGTCAAATTTATGTTCAACATAACATTTCATATTAGACTTTGATCTTTTCACTTTCAGTTCCTATTAGGCATGATTTCTTGCACAGATTGCCATGCTAATATCTAATATGTAAAATTTATTTTTTAGTTCTACATAGGCTTCAAAATAGCCTCACAATTTTATCATGAATCCATCAAATTGATTCAATTAGACAAGGTTTTACTTGAAACTTGTTTTTTCTTATTTCTTCCAAAAATTTCTGGGTATCAAGGTAACATCATTTCCCATATTTAATTGCATGTCCAATAAACATTATTGATTCAGATTTTTAATAACCGTTTTTCATTTCTTTTTTTTTTTTCAATGAAAACATGTCCATACTTATTTCCTCTTCATGTTGAACCATCTCTACATTTCTTTTGGATTTACACATGCATTTAAAGTAATTGAAACAATTTTCACATTTTTTTATATGCTGCATGTATCCATTTCCTCTACTAAATCTATAACTTTTGCTGTATTAAATTTCTGAATCACTTCTTGTTTTTGAACAAATTTGATTCACTGTTCTAGTGACATCATTTCCAGTTGTAAATGCATAAGAGTCATTTGCCAATAATCCTCATTTCTGAAAGCCATTCACCAATTTCATTTGAATCAAATCCTTTTTGAGTGACTGATTTTCTGATCTCAGTTTATCAAGTTCTCAATATTTAGCAACCCGTTTCAAATGAAGAACATATTTAATAACTTGTTAATTCACTTTTTAGAAATGTTCATGTTCTTATCTTTGTCTGTATTTACGAGATTTTACTTGGATGCTAAATTTTCACTATTAATTGACTTATATCACCAAATGTCATTTCCTCCAAATCTTTTTGGTGTGCAGTTGCTGATACTTTGATAATAGCCTCACAACCAGCAGTTGTCAACAAGAGATCAGTTATCTGGTTTTCTCTTCCAACTTATTTTAAATCTTCAGTTTTTTTTTTTTGTTCTAGCTTTAGCTGCTAGACTCCTAAGCCATATTCATAATTATTGAGTGATAATTGTTCATGCAGTTCTTTATATATCAATGATACCATTGTAGTATTGTACTACTGACTCACGGTGAGTAGTAGGCACTCAACTGCCTCATGGGTATAGCTGCTGCTATTTATACACTTGTTGAATTCCTACACGAATAAGTCACCTCAAGTTCTCAAATGAATTTACCAACTGAAGAAAATGATCCTGCTTTTCCCTCCTATCATACTGATAATGAGAGGGGCTATACTGATGACATAAATGTTCATAATTGGGATAAGAATGATCTTGAACAGAAAATCAGCATCATCTATCAAGTTATCCAAAAAAATGAGACTCAAACTATTTCAAAACAGAAACTATGATCTGGAATTAGAGTGAAAGCAGTGATGAAACATACACTGAATCTATCATAAAAATATAGAATGTAGAATGAGTAAATACTTCCAACACATAAGCATATAAATCAGTTGTAACAAATTTAGTATAGGAGAAAAAGTAATTAATTAAACATGGAATAGACTTTGTCAGAGGTAATTTTACCCAACTATAAGAATTTTAAGCTGCTTAAGTATATATCATCTGCTTTTCTGTCTGGGAACTTGTGAAGATACTATTCACTAGTTTTAATATAGGTTTTTTCTCTCAGATTTTTGTAAATTTTAGTTAAGATAATTCCGAAGGAGAATTGGCATGGTGAAGGACGCATTCCAGAAGCTGAGTAAAGTATTAAGATACAGGAAAAATTTTCCTAGAAACAAAGAAGAGAGTGCTGGATTGCTATGTGATGTCAGTTCTTCAATATGGCAGTGAATGCTGGACAATATCATCAAAGATTAGGAAAAAACTTGTAGCAGCAGAAATGTGGTTCTCCAGAAGGATGCTGCGGATATCATGAACCAAGTATGTAAGCAATGAAGTGGTTTTGGAAAGAATGGCAACAAAGAGAAAATTAATAGTGAGCATCAGGAAGAGACAACTGAAGTTCCTGGGAAATGCAATGAGGAAGGAGGGCTTGGAGAACCTGATACTGACAGGCCAGATAGAAGGAAAAAGAGACAGAGGCAGCAGATAACATATTTGAAGGGCCTGAGCAGGTGGATGACAGAATGGGGGTTGCATGGGGTGGTAATAGGAGAAAATATACTAAGAGCCACCAGGGAGACGTGGGAAGCCATGATCGCCTATGTTCTGAAAGGACAGGGCACATAGAAAAAGAAGAATATTTATATCAGTGCCTGTATAGATTGCAAATTTTATTGCTGTTTTACAACTTTTTTAATTTTTTTTCACAGGTCATTTAAATTTGTTTCTGCCATCTATCCTAGAAAAAACTTTTTTTTTCTCCATTTACTATCTGTATCATATTCGTTTTAGTTCTAGGGGCTACAGTGAAATGATTCATTTTGCTGCATTTTTGTCAGTGGTTTCTTTTCAGTTTTTAAAATCATGTTTTCTATTACACCTACGGCAATCATTGTTGTTGTTACTGTTCTCGTGTATTTCTTTTTTTAATTTTCTATCTTATAAATTTCTTTGGATCTTTAGTTTGTCGACATTTTTCTCATGGGTTTCTTCCATTTGAGATTTTATTTGCTCACTGCTTCTGGTCATCTTCGTAACTTTTTTGAGTTTCAAGTCAAGAATTAATTGTAATCTTTCATATAGGTCTTTATTCTATAGCCTTATCACAAGACAGTTGCCGAATTTTTTTTCTTTGGAAACTCAGATGCTTCTGCTAATTTATGCAATGCATGAATAAAGGTTTCCACTGGTTCTCCTGGTAATTGAACTCAAAACTAAAATTTTGCTCTTTCATAAATTATATTTCTTTTAAGCATGAAGTAGGCATTGAATTTTTCCAAAACTGAGTCCTACACATTTGTGTCTTGTGAGAAAGAAAATGTCTGGAATATATTTTCTACTTCCCTTCCTATGCAATATAGTAATTTACTGACTTGCAACCCAAAATGCCAAATACAGGTGGGAGATACCAGAATCAAGCAAGTACAAAAATTTAAATACCTAGGAAGTGTCCTAACTGAAGATGGAAAGTGCGACACAGAGATCCAAAGGCAAATTGGCATGGCAAAGGACACATTCCAGAAGCTGAGCAAAATACTAACACACAGGAAAATCTCACTGGAAATAAAGAGAAGAGTGCTGGGCTGCTACATGATGTCAGTTCTTCAATATGGCAGCGAATGCTGGACAATATCATCAAAAATGAGGACAAAACTGGAAGCAGCGGAAATGTGGTTCTACAGAAGGATGCTACGAATATCGTGGACTGAACATGCAAGCAACAATGAGGTGTTGGAAAGAATGGCAACAAAAAGGAAATTAATACTCAGCATCAGGAAGAGACAACTGAAGTTCCTGGGACACGCAATGAGGAAGGAGAGCCTGGAGAACCTGATACTGACTGGCCAGATAGAAGGAAAGAGAGACAGAGGAAGGCAGCGGATAACATATTTGCAGGGCCTGATCAGGTGGATGACGGAATGGGGGTTGCCAGGAGTAACAGGAGCAAACATACTAAGAGCCACCAGGGATAGGGAGACGTGGAGAACCATGATCGCCTACGTCCTGAAGGGACAGGGCACATAGAGGAAGAAGACTGGCTGCTGCAACACAAAGACAATATGATACATAATAAATTCCATGACTCATTTATTTAAACTCCCAACTGGAGCCATCTTGATCTTAGCATTCCCTAGTGGAACCAGAAATCCTTACAATCATCATTCTGTTATTTCAACCCTATTTGTAATAGGTTTGAAGACAAAATAGTCAAGAAATCTGGATACAATGTGTAGTACCCCCTTACGAGAGGTCAGAAATAATACTACCTAAACATTTTAACTTTGTCTTCTTCTCCCTCCTCTTCTCCAGGTGCTTCCACCTAGGTCACGAACTACTATTCCAGAAATCCCTTCATCTCTCACTCCCTCTCTTTCTCTCTCTCTGGCCCATCCCTACTGACCAACAACTAGTAGTAGTTCAGTTTTTATTTTAGTTCCTCAAAATATTTCACACCAGCCACATGTGCTACTCCCGACAGCAGTGGACATTTTAGCCAACTATGAGGGACTCACACAAGAATGTAGACAAAGTTAAATAAAGTTCGTTTTAACAGGTTAATATTTGTATCTCTTAATTATTATCCAAAACATACAAGGTACAAATGTTACAAATGTTTAGTCTAGAGTTTTTAGGATTAGAAGACAAAGATGCTTTTTGTGATTTTTATTAAGAACAGATTGAACAATTCAAAAACTTTATTGATTTTAAAAATGACACTTATTATATAGAGCTTCCATGGAATAAGGGTAAATTAAAATTAGTTCCTTCTAATTATGTTGTTGCTTTGAAGATTTTAGTTAGAGTGTTCAAAAGATTAGAAAATATAGAATTACTCCACAATTATTTCACTGTTTTTCTTGAGCAGGAAAAAGAAGAAATCATAAAACATATTTCCCCAGAAGATTATGGGAAAAATATCTCGATACTTCACAGACCTGTAATTAAAAGCAATGAAAGGCCATCATTAAAATTAAACTAGTATTTAATTGTTCACTTAAAACTGGTGGTGTACCATCATTAAATAAAGTCTATCCTGATTTCAAAGTGTTAGATTTCATTTTGAAGTTAGAAATAGACTTTTTTGGCTGATATTTAAAAGGCCTTCCTTAAGTATGACCAAGTTAAAAAATGAAAATCATAGAATTTGTTTTGAAAGTTGGTGAAAATTTAGTTTGCTATAGATGGACAAATTTGATCTTTGGGTTTATAGCAAGTTCTTTTACGTTGAATTTTGTTATCTAACAGTATGTTAACAAATTCCCAAATGATTTTTGCACTGTTATGTTAAGAGATAATTTTTATGTTGATAATTTGATTAAGACAAGGGATTCTTCTGAAGAATTGTTATACTGATATAAAGAATCTATGGAAGGAACTAAAGAAATATCTAGATGATGATTAAAAACTTTTAGAAAATAGTAGTTCAATAGTAAGTAGTAAATAGTAGTTCAATAGTAGTTCAATAGTAGTTCAACTTATAAAAAAGTTAGGATATAATACAAATGGTAGAGACAAGGTTGAGATTACAAATGAAAAAAGGCTAGGTTTTTTTTTTTTTAACTATACTTCCATTTTATTTTTGACTCCATAAGGTTGCTTCTTTTATGACATGTGAATGTTGTGGTACATTGGATATCGGCTCGGAACGAGAAACCGGGTAGCCGAGTTCGAATTCCAGTTGAATCCATTGTATTCACTTACGCGCAAATACCCTTGGGAAAGGTATTAATCCATCTCTTCCTTCCAGTTATGGGTTAAATAGCAGGACAGATTGGGTTCTATAGCCTTGGTCAGCAACCAGTCTACCGCAGAAAGTCTACTGCGGAATAATCTTCTGCCCAGTCAGTCATGTCTCTTTCGAGACATGATCGCCCAAGCGTGTATCACGTATGGCACTTCACTGACTGACTGAATATAATAGTTGAACATATGATTAAGGCCTCTACTGGGCATAAAGTGGGGGATCCGTTCGATATTGTTATGAAGTAATAAACTGATCCTCCACTTATTACTATATAATAATATAATACATATCTTCCCTTTCTAGCTATGAGTCAAATAACAGGACAGATTGGGTTCTATAGCCTTGGTCGGCAACCAGTCTACTGCAGAAAGCAATGGCAACCTACTGCTGGATAATCTTCTGCCCAGTCAGTCATGTCTCTTTCGAGACATGATCGCCCAAGCGTGTATCATGTATGGCACTTAACTGACTGACTAAATGATAACATGTGAATGATGTCCTTTTTGTATTTGGTGTCTTTGATATATTTCTTCTATAAGTCATTGTGGTATTCATGTGAATGCTCATTATGTATTCCTGTATTCAGGTTATAAAGAGTTTTTCTTCCATGTATATTTACACACATGTAAATATAGCATCGGTTTGACTACAGCCACTTCCCCACCGACGAGATGTGGCTTCCCTTTGTCTGTTCTATAAATACTTTCATGGCTTCTTCTCCAACGAACTTCAGTCACTGGTGCCTCTGGAACAGGTGTTTACTCGTGCAACCAGATTAGCAACTGGGTCCCATCCATTCACAGTTAGATTAACCAAATGCAGACGACGATTCTACTCCTGCAGCTTCTTCTCTCGCACTTCCCACCTGTGGAACTCGCTTCCATATTCTTGCTTTCCTGACAGCTACAACCTCCAGGAATTTAAATGCAATATCAATACTCATCTATTATCCACATGACTCTAGTTCTTTCATCACCCTGTATATCCTTTCCTTTCTCTCCACCTTTGAAACTGTCATCACACCTGTATGCCCATCCTTCTCTTGCTCCTTTCTAACTGGTTCGTCTTCCTCTTCACTCTCTTCTACTTAATCTTTTTACTTTTATGTAGCCCCCTGCACATCAGTGGCATTACCGCCTTGCTTGAGGTGATACGATTAAAAAAAATATTATTCCTTCACGCTTACGTCAATTGAAATGTATTATCCGGTTGCTGTTAGTGCTATGTTATATTATGTTCTGGTTATTTGAGCTTGTGGATTGTATTCTTAAATCCATTCCTTTGTTTCTTGCATATTTTTTTCATGAACATTATTGATGTGGATCGGTAATGGGACCACAAAATGATAACTCGAAACACGGTGGTAAGGTTAACAACATATATTAAATCAAAAATAGATACAAGAGAACAGAATAAATATAAACTTGGCTTACTAATGACTGACTGACAGACAGACAGACTGTGCTGAGCTGAACTGAAGCCACAAGAGTGATTAACTCTCAGTTAATATACTGGTAGGAAGAGTCCATAGTTAAGTGGGTAACACCCCACAACAATTATTTAAGCACATCTCTGATTTGCATAGAGGTAGTCTTCTTTTAGCTGGTTGGTATGTTGATTGACTCTCCAGTGACTGACTCGAACTTTACAGACACTGTGGGCAAACTTTAGATGAACTGCTAATCAAGTATTCACTATTCTTTTTATAGTTACTTAATGCCTCTGCAGTTTTTATTTGATTTTGCAGGAGTGTTAGTCATTGGTTGACTTTGCATGATGTCAGTTGATTGCATAAGCTATGTACAGGTTACATCTAGGTTACCAGAAATATGGAAGAATAGAAAGAAGGAAAAGATTTATGTGTTGACAGTAAAAAAGAGAGAGTTTCTCTTTCACTCTATTAGCAAAAAGGAAATGGTATATTTCAATGCACTTCAACTACTACCTATCTACTCATTACATACACTTTAAAAATTTCAATGGGAGTTTTAGATTCATCTGCTAACAGCAAAAGAAAATACTGGCACAAATTCTATTGTGTTTGGTCCCTTGTCTTTGTGCTTGACAAAGGGAGAATACTTCTAAGTAACTTATGGAAATTAAAATTATACAATAGAATATCAAAAAGCCTTGAATAATTTGTCTAAGGAGCTTGTACATTTACATTCTTTGAAATTCCCCAAATGTGCAGTTGTCAGTTTAATTCCTCAGGTTTGTATTTATTTTGTGATGCCTCTAAAAATGTGTATGGTTTTTTCTCCTATATGAGACAGAATTTTATAGCCTCCTTAACTTTTGCTAAGGCTAAGACAGCACCCACAAAAGCAAAGTCTTTACCTTTAATTGAGTTGTTATCAGTGTACTTAGACATGAGATGCATTAAGAACATCATGAAACCTTTATCAAATGTTTGTCTCAAAAATGTAATTATTGCTGTTGATGCTCAGACAGTGTTATCTTCGTTGTCGTCAAATAACATAAAAACCAAAAACCAGTTTGTCAAGAATAGATTAAAAGACATTAAAATATCCCTAGAAGGGATTCTAAAAATGGGTTATCAGTAAAATTCATTAAAAAAACCTGCAGATTTAATTACTCAGGGGATTGTCTCTGGGAAAGCTTAGACAAAACTTTAAATTTTAAACTTTTGATCCTTCATGGTTAAATAAGAATTCAGTAGCTTGGCCTGAAATGCTTGAGTGATTGCAATCAGGAGGTTATTCAAAACCAAGTATATCACAATGTTAGCTGTACTAGTCTTTAGAACCAATCATACCATTAGTGAAACATTCAAAGTTATCTATATTAAGAATATTAACATTAGTGTTTAAATTTGTTAATAAGTTAAAGCATTATGACACAGATCCTAAGCAAGATACTAAGATGTATCTGCTCAAATTGATGCAGAACCAATCATTTGCTAAAGAATTCAATATCTACAAAATCCTCAAACAGAATAAATCCCGAAACTAGTAACAGATTTAAACCTGTTTTTAAATGAAATTGGTCTAATTTGTTCTTGTGGAAGAATATTTAAGACTAAAATCTATCAGTTTGATATTATTTACCCAGTATTGTTGTCTACTTAGAAACAAAGAAGAGATTTTTGGTTTGCTTTGTGATGCCTGTTCTTCAATATTACAGTGAATGCTGTACAATATCATCAAAGATGAAGGAAAAACTTGAAGCAACAGAAATGTGGTTCTACAGAAGGATGCTGCAAATATCATGGATCGAGCATGTGAGCAATGACGAGGTTTTAGAAAAACAAAAAGAAAATTAATACTGAGCATTAGGAAGAGACAGCTGAAGTTCTTGGGGCATGGAAGGAAGGCTTGGAGAATCTGATACTCACAGGTCAGATAGAGGGAAAGAGAGACAGAGGAAAGCAGCAGATAACATATTTGAAGGGCCTGAGCAGGTGGATGGCAGGGTTTGGATGGGGTAAGAGCCACCAAAGATAGGGAGATGTGTAATGCCATGATTGCCTACGTTCTGAAGGGACAGGGCACATAGAAGAAGAAGAAGAATAGATTGACAACAAGGTTTCATCACTTTATAGTTGAGCTGGATAGATGTAACCGTAAGTTCTATGCTAACAGTTTCTTTTCTCGCACTTCTTCTTCTGGGTCCCATGCTTTTCAGGCAACTTTAATCTGAAAATATTTAAATGCAATGTTAATTGCTATCTACTATCCTCGTGATTACTCTTTTCTCTTTCTACTCATTATTAATGTTCCTTTTCCTAATTCTTCCACACTTGGTAACCCTTGCATCTTAGTAACTTTATTACCTTTTCTGATGTGACACCAATTAAAAGAAACATAAATTGCAAGAATACAGAATATATGGTTAGTAAAAAGAAGAGCCCAACGTGTGAATTACAAACTGAAGGTAAGAAAATAAAGCAAGGACAGCAATTTAAATATCTAGGAATTATTTTAACAATATTGCACGATCTGAAGAAAGGGTTAACAATCAATTGTAAGGAAACAGGTTGTATGGTTGTCAGCAATAAAAACTACCCAAGATGGGAGCTACAAATTGAAAATGTCAAAAGCAATCAATTTAAAAATCTGGAAAGTGTTCTAATAGAGATTGGAAATTGTGTCAATAAAATCTGATCACTCATTGAGATAGCAAAAGATGTCTCCCGAAAACTAAACAAAGTATTAAGAAACATGAAAATATTCATTAAAAGTAAAGAAAGGTTTGCTGACCTTCTATGCAATATCAACACCCCAATTGTCCTCGTGATTACTCTTTTCTCTTTCTATTCATTATTAATGTTCCTTTTCCTAATTCTTCCACACTTTGTAACTCTTGCATCTTAGTAACTTTATTACCTTTTCTGAGATGATACCAATTAAAAGAAACATCAACTGCAAGAATACAGAATATATGATTGTTAGTAAAAAGAAGAGTCCAACATGCGAATTACAAATTGAAGGTAAGAAAATGAAGTAAGCACAGCAATTTAAATATCTTGGAACTATTTTAACAAAGTTGGGAAAAATCTAAGCAAAGTATTAAGAAACACGAAAATCTCATTAGAAACAAAGGAAAAGGTACTGGATGGTTATGTAATACTGGTCGTCCTACAGAAGGATGCTGGGAATACCATGGGCTGAACATGTGAGCAAGGACAAAGTTTTTGAGAAAATAGAAACAAAAAGCACACTTATACTTAATATCAGAAAGGACAGCTGTAATTTCTCTGGCACATAATGATGAAAGTGGACTTTGAAAATTTGATACTCACAGGACATTGATAGTAAGAGGGACAGAGGAAAGCAGCACATAACCTTGTTTGAACTGCTTGCAGAACAGGGTTTATGAGAGATAGCAAAAAGACAAAATTTACTAAGAAATGTAAAGAATAGGAAATTGTGGTGAGCCATGATTGCCCATGTCCTGAAGGGACACAGTATATAGAAAAGAGAGATTGTTGTCTTCAAAGCATGATTTAACAAGACTAATTATAATGGACACACATGAAAATGGCAAGCATCTAAGAATTTCTAGTACCTTTAATAAACTGAGAGACAGACTGTTAAAAATCATATTTCCAGAAAATATAATTTCCTTTCATTTAAATATCATCAAAATGAACGAATCTTCTTAAACATAGAGTGAATTTGATCAAACCATTTTCTCACATAGGAATAGATTTTACAGGCTATTTTTTTTTTCTTTTTTTTAATTGTATCACCCCGAGCAAGGCGGTAACGCTACTGATGTGCAGGGGGCTACGTAAAAGTGAAAAGATTGGAAAAGAAAAAGAAAAAGCCGGAAACCACATCCTAAACAGGGAGCAAGGGATAAGCCTCTTAACCTTTTCAATAGACATGGGTGGAGTGTGAACCCATGTCTATTGAACAGGTTAAGAGGCTCACCCCTTTTAATGACAAAAAGAAAATGAGTGCTCAAGGGTTTGTGCTAGCCTTGATAAGAATCTCCAACATTTATGGGATTCCCAGTTCCATTTATAGTGCTAATGCTAAGTCTTTTATTGGTGGATGCAAGTTGATTAAAAATCTTGTTGACTCTGAAAGAGTTTTCAGACAGATTTTCTAAGTTTAGCATTAAGCACCTCACAATAAGTTTATATTCAGCTTAGATAGGTAGTACATGGGAATTCATAGTCAGGTCTGTCAGACAATCTATGTATATTAAAGGCAAGATGTTGTGTGTGTCTATCTATCTGTATGTCCTTTATACAAATCCACAATTTTTATCTGATTCTCACCAAACTTCACACAAATATTCTTTAGGCTTCCAGTCAGATCATGGGCTACTTATTTTTTCCAATTTACTCCCGGTAAATTCTCTTCCAAACGATTGCTTCCCCGACGGCTACAATCTCCAGGAGTTTAAATGTAAGGTCAATAGACACCTCCTAACACACTAACCTGCTCCCATTCTATCAAGCACTCTTCTCATCTGCCTAACCCTCATCCTCGCTATCCTTACTCATTTGTCACCTTCCTCCTGACGTTCCCTATGTCTAACTACTCCTTCTCTTTACCTTCCCCTATGTAGCCCCATGCGCAATAGTGGCAGTGGAATGCCTTGCTTGGGGTGAGATGATTAAAAAAAAAAAAAAAGTATTGGAAATCGATACCCCCGGTATCTGATCAGGTCTGATCAGGATCAGGATTTCAGCCCTTTTATTGTAGTTCTTGCTGTAGAATTTGCTCTACCTTGATAAAATTATACTTTTTAGTCTCAACCATTAATAGATATTCTCAGATGTCTCATTTTTCCCGATATCAGAAATCAGTGCCCCCGATATTCTATCGAACCTGATCAAAAACCTATATTCAGCCATCAATATGGCTCATTTTCTCCAATTTTACTCCCGTTGGGTACGATAAGTTTTCATGGACTTACTTAGGTTAGTTTATCCTTGGATGAGTTACTGGACTCCGATATTGGAAATCAATACCCTGACATCCTATCAGGTCTGATCAAAATCAGATTTTAAGCCCTTTTATTTTGGTTTTTGCTTCAGGTTTTGCTCTAAGTAAGTATAATTGTAGTTCTTAGTCTCAGCCATAATACCATTTACTCAAAGGACTTATTTAGCCTTCAAAATTCAGTTTGAGATGGAAAACTTATTTGACATCAATACTGGAAATCAAAATTTGACTTGTATCCATTCATTTTTCTTTCAGTCTACGGTTTCACTTTGACTGGAAACAACTCCTGCTTTTTAGACTTTTGTACCAACATTCAAAGAGTCTGAGCTCCAGGACCACAGATTAGTTTTACTGTTTTCATTACACCCGAGCAATGATGGGTTATACTGCTTAATAAAACCATAGGAAGTTCTCAAGTGGAGTATTTTGAAATGCTCACTATTCTTTTGGATATACAAAAGGCAATAATAAATAATGGTTAGTAAGTCTGGTTGGCTATTACTACTGATTAGCAACATTGATCCTCACTGAGTGCCCCATTAATTATTCCATATTAAATAAATGAAGGATTGACATTTCATAAAATCAATCAACTTAATCTAGCCTTTCCTCAGTTTTGTTGTCTTCTTTCTCCAAAGTCAGTTTTTTCTTTTAATTCTTTGTCTTTTGAGATTCTCCCCACACCCCGTGTTGCACTAGCTTTTTTTCATCTGTTCTCTTTTCATTTACTCACTCTCTCTGTCTTCTCCACCCCCCCCCCCACTTTCTCAGTTATCTTTTCTCTTTTCTCCTCCCCTTCCAACTCTCTTGACCCAGCTTTTTTCTTTTCTTGGCTGTTTTTATTGATTTTGTTGTATTATTTTCTCACTTTTTCCTGTCATGCCAATTCCCACATCATTCCACTAATTTGTAGTTTTACTTTATTTCAGTTTCTTTTCAAATCTTCCATTATTTCTCATCTCCCCACCCACCCTGTACCCCTGTACATTTAACAGCTTCCTGCGTCTAACTGTGTTCCCTCTCAGAGCTTGTTGTGCACTGGGGTGCAGTTGTGCAATCTGCAAATGAAAAATTCACCATAGAGCCATGCAAGTCAAAATGTTCATTGATTTATAACTGAAATGGTGCCATCAGACTGGAACAGACAATGCAAAACTGTTCTGTTGCATCTCAACCATCGACAGGTGGTATACTTGGTATTTTAACAAACATCATTTCTGAAAAGGAAGCATGTCAAAAAATTTTTTTCAAAAAGAACATTAACACAATACAGAATACCGAACATCTGTTTTTATGCATTGATTCAAACAATTGCCTTTTCAAATACTTGGCAAGACAAATTCAGCTTAACATTTTGAATAGAATCAAGGAATACTGAAAAATCATAAGGTCAGGAGAGAGAGCAAAAATAAACACAATTACAACATTTAGCTGCATTACTAATCAATGCATTCTTATACTAATTTTAGGTCTTGCTGACCCTACTACTCACATAAAATATTATTATATGAACACAAAAGAGACCTTTTACAAAACAACATACTAAATACATTAGCTGCTTGCCATAAACATTTTGATCATAATTTTGATTTTAAAAATACTCAGTCAGTTAAGTGCCGTACGTGATACACGCTTGAGCGATCATGTCTCAAAAGAGACATGACTGACTGGGCAGAAGATTATCCCGCAGTAGGTTGCCATTGCTTTCTGTGGTAGACTGGTTGCCAACCAAGGCTATAGAACCCAATCTGTCCTGTTATTTAACCCATAACTGGAAGGAATAGATGGATTAATACCTTTCCCAAGGGTAATTGCATGTAAGTGAATACAGTGAATTTGGCTGGAATTCAAACTCAGCTCCCCGATTTCTCGTTCTGAGCCAATATCCAATGCACCACAACACACATCCACATTAAAAATACTACATTAATTAAAAGAGAAAGCAATTTACTAAGACAAACATACATAGAAAGTGCTTTAATTGCTATATCATCCACAGTAAATTTACATCTCGGTTCTTACAACATTTTACCTTTCTTGGCAGTACTTCTATTGTCACAATACGGGATAGTTGATAATAAAAATATAAACAAAAAGGAAACAAAACTCAATGAAATTGGATACACTATATATCCAAAACATATATTAAAAAAAAAATCAATTTTAAATTTCTGCATCCCTTTTTGTGAATGTGTAATCACATCAATATAAACACCACTTTAACCTGACAAAGTCGTAAACGATGAAATGAGTCACATGAAAAATTTTTCCACGTCCTCATAGATTTTGCTAAAATAGTTCTTGATATATAAAAATTTATATATCCTTTCCTGTGTGTATGTATGTATGTATATGTACATATATAAGAGGTTTAAATTAGAGGATATATATTCCACAGTTTAATATTTACTTTTTATAAAAAATTGCTCAATTGATCTACACCCACAAGTCCTTTAGAATATAATAACCTCCTACTCCACTACACTCATGTAATATGGCGGCATTTTCTATTTTTAAGTTTAATTTTCTTATTTTAAATTTCCTTATCAATATACATATATATATACATATATATATATATATATATATATATATATATATATATGTTGTATGTGTTATGTCTTGAAGGCTGTCACAATGCATTGTGACAGCCTTCAAGACATAACACTTACAACTATTTTACGCAGTGCTTCAAGCAAATTACAAAACTTTACTACATATATATATATATATATATATATATATATATATATGACCTAGTAAATGAACCACATTTCACTGCCTGATGGTGGTGTATTGAACACCAAAACTTGATAGCTTTTGAGTTGCAGTATGCTCTTATTATTATAATAATAACTATATATATATATATATATATATATATATATATTTTATTTATTTATTTATTTTAATCATATCACCCCGAGCAAGATGGTAACACCACTGATGTGCAGGGGGCTACATAAGAGTGAAAAGATTGGAAAAGAGAAAGCTGGAAACCGCATCCTAAACAGGAAACAAGGGATGAGCCTCTACACCTGTTCAATGGACATAGGGTGGAGGGTGAACCGGGTAATAGTTTAGTCTATCTACTCCAGTTGAAAAAAAAATAAATAAATAAAAAGAAAAAAGTGAAAAGATTGGAAAAGAGAAAGCCAAAAACCACATCCTAAACAGGGAAAAAGGGATGAGCCTCTACACCTGTTCAATGGACATGGGTGGAGTGTGAACCAGACGATAGTTTAGTCTATCTACTCCAGTTAAAAAAAATGATAAATAAATAAATAAAATGAAAAGTGTGAAAAGATTGGAAAAGAGAAAGCCAGAAACCACGTCCTAAACAGGGAAAAAGGGATGAGCCTCTACACCTGTTCAATGGACATGGGTGGAGTGTGAACCGGGCGATAGTTTAGTCTATCTACTCCAGTTGAAAAAAAAAATAAATAAGTCTTGCATTTGTTGATATGTAGGGATACGAAATTAAGAACTGTGGAAAAACCCAACTAAGAAAAATTCACAAGTCAGTGTGAAAAGCAAATCCTGAATTCTGATTGGATTAAAAACAGCAAATTCATATATAATACATTTTCACGCTGAGATGTGAAAAGGCTAGCTGGAGCCGGCATCATGAGAAATTGCACGATTTAAACCACTATGCTAATCTGTCAAAGTCAGTCAGATGGAAGCAGTAGCTGACAGCATCTCACCATGTAAAGAAGAAACTTCAAGCTGACTCACCCTCACTCCCAATTTTCTTTTCTTTTTTTTTCACTCCATGCCAACCCGGACATAGGTCACACCACAGTTTCATTTGATCTCTACTTCCAACGTTCTTTTCTTCATTTTCACACCACACCACTAAAGAGGACAACAGCAACAACAAAATGGACTTGTTAAGTACAACTTCTTTATTTGTTTTGCCTTCTCTTTCTCTCAACCTATTGCAACCTACTAAGAAGAGGAAAGAACAAAGTCTTTGCATTCTTCTACTACACAACCATGAACTGTTAACTTCTGTGAACATTTTAAATACCTACTATGAGCATTTTTTAGGATTCTTGATACCCATAACTTTATCATTGAACCCGAACTCTACCCTTAACTTCTTAATAATGTTTCTAATTACACATTAACTACTACAACTTGTGTTATTCTTTTTTTTTAATAAATTTCTATTTTAAAATGAAAAATGTATATTTTATTCTTACACCATTCCACACAGTCCAACCTGCCGACAACCAACCTTCTGATAATGATGAAAACTTTCTGATAATTCTTCTAACGATGATTCTGCATAAAACTTAACCATCTTCCTATAGCTACAGATATTCCCAACATTTGTTTTTCGTGATTACTCACACAGTAACACTATTATATATCCAGTTTCAGGGTTTCAAAACTGGGTGATGAGCAGCTGAACAGAAAATGGTTGGTTAAAAGTTTTGGTGGGCAGTACATGATTTTAAGTATTAAAAATGTATTTCAACAAGCAAAAAATATTTAAAAGAAATTTGCAAAGAACTTGTATTACAGAAAATAACAGGTGACTAAATTGGAATAACTGAGTAACATTCTTAGATAAGATGTAAATAAACCCGCAAAGAAGGAATATTTTGGTATTTTCTATAGTTTTGAGGAGCGTCATTAACATTCAAATAATTCTTCACATGAAATAAAATATTTTTTGGGATATAAATCAGATAAGAAAAGACCAAGAACAACTTAGTCAATAAAATTAAGAAGTAACCTCAGGATAATTTTTATTCAATATAAAATTGTTTTTACTTTTTTTTTTTTTTTACTTATCTCATCGGCCATCTTTAATTTATCAAGGCAGGAAAATGGCATGTCAAAACATAATTTAGCCATCACTGTGTACTTTTGAATAACCATCATAGATAATTGCACCTATCTTCCATTAGCATGGACCAGGCTTGCCTCCCAGAGAATAAAACACTACGCCTCCTTGGTCTTACACTTTCAGCGGACCTCAAGTGGAATGACTATATCGAATCCATTGCTAAATCCGCTGCTATGAAAGTCGGTTCTCTGTGCATGCCCGGAAGTTTTTTCGGTCTGAATTTATCCTGCACATATATAAATCTACCATCTGCCCGTGCATTGAATACTGCTGCCACATCTGGTCGGGTGCCCCTGCTATTCTCCTCGGGCTTCTTGACAAAATACAATGGAGAGTCTGTAATGTGATCGATACTGACTTGGCAGACCGGCTGCAGTCTCTCTCTCACCGGTGCAACGTGGCTTCCCTGTGTCTCTTCTATAAATACTTTCACGGCTTCTGCTCCGATGAACTGAGATCACTGGTGCCCCCTAGGTATGAATTTGCACGAGATACTAGATTAGCAACTAGATCCAGCCCTTTTACAGTGAAACCGATAAAATGCAACCGCAATTTCTACTCCAACAGTTTCTTTTCTCGCACTTCCCGACTGTGGAATTCCCTTCCACATGATTGGTTTCCTTGATGGCTACAATCTTCAGGAGTTTAAATGTTTAAATGTAAAAAAAAAAAAGATGGGGAGTGGAAAATTTTTCCATGTAAAAGTGAATAATGATGCATAATGTTTGCGAAAACCAGCACTAGTCGCATCAGGCAGTGAATTCTTTATCTTTTTTTTTTTTTAATCATCTCACGCCAAGCAAGGCATTCCACTGCCACTATTGCGCATGGGGCTACATAGGGGAAGGTAAAGAGAAGGAGTGGTTAGACATAAGGAATGTCAGGAGGAAGGTGACAGATGAGTAAGGATAGCGAGGATGAGGGTTGGGCAGATGGGAAGAGTGTTTGATAAAATGGGAGCAGGTTAGTGTGTTAGGAGGTGTCTATTGACCTTACATTTAAACTCCTGGAGATTGTAGCCGTCGGGGAAGCAATCGTGTGGAAGGGAATTCCACAGTCGGGAAGTGCGAGGAAAGAAACTGTTGGAGTAGAAGTTGCGGTTGCATTTTATCGGTTTCACTGTAACATCAATGTAATTAGTCAATGTAATTATCTCCACTTTATTGAGTCTCAGTACATTGTTTCAAAACTTGTCTATCATTGTATCTCACTATTAAAACTTTCTAACAATTGTCATCATTTTTTATGGCACAGGTATACTGGTTTTATATAAACATGAAATCCAACACACTGTAACCTTCTCTATTATAAAAAGATTACTGAAATATGCAATCCTGCTGAATATCAAACGCATCTGCATTCTTACTTAATCTATAATAGAATAATAGATAATTCTTTGATAATTTTAGACAGATTCCCATTGTCTAAAACAATATTAAATGAAAATAATAGATTCATTGACTAATTACATTGATGTTCTTAAAGCCTTTTAGAGGCTTCATTTGTCAGTTAATGAAATTTTCCTCCCAGTAATCAGACTTAAGATTTCCTTTTTTTTTCATCAGCAATAAAATGATTTTTATTTTGCCATTCTCAATACCTATTTTGAATTTTTACTTTCATCTTAAGCTGATGATTTTAATTTGACTGAAAAAATATAATGTGATAGAAAAGAAGGCTTGTAAAGTTCATTAGGATTTTTGATAGTGAGACATAAATGTTTATCAGACTATTTTAACTTGGTTCAATGGTTCTATTCTCTGAGCTGTTAAAAAAAGATTCCACTCATATCCTAAATAAAATTTTGTAAATAAAAACAAAAATAAATTTCTTACTTAAAACATTCATTCAAATTTTATTTTTAGCTCCAATATTTTAAGAAATTTCTTCCTTTTTACTAGAATATCTTGTCCAGGTTTAATGACTTGTCCTGTTCTTTTCTGGATATAATATAATCTTAGGCATATTGCTTTTTTGCGCGAATTTTTCCATGTAGTCCATGATTTTTTCAGGCATTGTTATTAACTTAAATTTAATGCTGAAAACTGCATTTAAGAATATTAAAAAGAAAAACATTATATGCAATTGAATTTTACAAAAAATTTAAAACTTGATTATTTATAATTAATTCTGATAATCAATTCTGATAAAATGATAAGTGATAAGCAAAGTTTGATTGACAAAAATGATAAGAGATATCAAAATTTAAATGTTGAAAACAGCATGCAAAAATATTAAACAGAAAAAATTATAAAGAATAAGATTTATTATTAGAAACATTAGTCAATCACTTATGTACTTATATAGTTAGTCTCCCTTTTTGGAATTTACATATTTTGATGTAACTTTTTTCTACTGAACCAAAATTCAAAAACTTTTTTATCAAAATGTAGCTTAGAAGGTGTTCTATCTTATTCTATAAGCTGTTTGAAATTTGGTTGAGAACTGAATTAGTGGTGAAGCTGGAAAGCTGCCTCGATTCACTCAATGTTGGTCTTAAGAATATATTCAACCACGACCGTGGTTGAATGATTTACCAATTCCACATCCTGAATTTTTATAATAGATTCATATGTATGTGCAGAGCATATTCTAGGAAGATGGATGGTTATTTTAGATGTGTGTATGAGATAACACAGATGTGTGTTTTGGTGCAGTGGATATCAGCTCATAATGGGAAATTGGAGAGCCGAGTTGGAATTCTAGTTGAATTCATTGCATTCACTTATGAGCAAATATCCTTCAGAAAAGTATTAATCTGTTTCTTCTCCCTCCAACTATGGGTTAAATAGCAGAACAGATTGGTTTCTTAAGCATTTGTTGGAAACCAGTCTACCACAGAAAATAATGGTAACCAACTGTGGGAAAATCTTTTTCAAGACATGATCACCCAAGCATGTATCACATATGGCACTTAACTGACTCATATAAAATAAGTGATGATGATCTGTAAAACATGAAAAGACTTTTCATACACTGTAACATTAAAGTAACTATTATTTTTCATTACTTTATGATTGCTACATATGAACCTTTTAGGAAGTTCATTTAATTTCTGAGGTATTGTTAGAAATCATCTTCTTGGTTCAACTCATATGCCATGCATCTATTTTCTTGTTATCTAACTGAGCTTCAAAAAACAGATTTCCTGAAAGTTCTAACATGGATGTCTGGTAATGATAATGGTTTACATTGGTAAAACCCCCCAAAAATGCTTAAAGAGAAACGTAAGCATTCTTTGAACTGTAATAGAACATAGCAGCAGACTTTTTTTTTTGTTATGAAAGTTCTAAAAAGATTAAAGCTAAGGATGTGGTAAATAAAATCTTTCTCTCAGTCTGTAAATGTCGATCCAATTGTTTGATGCCAGACACCAGACTTCCAATGTTATTTGGTTGTCAGTGAAAGGAGAGAAACATAATATTGTATATAAACTGTTTTCATGTGTTAACATGAATTTAGTCTGTCTGTTCTGCAACACCACCTATCAGCCATAAATCTTTATAAGAATCTTAATGAGATCGGAAGATTATTTCTGCGGTGTAGTAGAGAAAACATCTTTTGATGAGCAGGAATTTGATGGAAGCAAAGAAAATAGAAAATGAAAAGAAAGTAGCTCATTACAAGTTGTTCAAATAAACAGTGAAAATGGTTTCTTTCAGGTGGCCATTTTAGATAGTTCTTGAAGCTACTCATTGATTGACCAATATTTTTACTTGTTCAGCTGAATATTTGCTGCCAATGAAATGCTATTCTTAAATCAATCTGCAACCAATATGGAAAGGCCTGCATCACCTGAATTCATGATGTTGTTTATCTGAGGGTCTGTAAGAGACATGGAAAATTCTACAAAAACTTATTGATTGACTGATTTACTTTTTTATGGCCTATTTTAAAGATTATTTAAAGTCAGAAAATATTTTTAAATTCTAAAAATTATTTGGAGATAATAATGATTTACTGCTACAAGTTCTACTATTTAACCCATAGCTGGTGGGGACGATGTGGATTTAACCTTTTCCAAGAGTACTTGCATGTAAGTAAATATAACAAATCCAACTAGAATTGAAACTTGGCTCTCTGATTTCCAATTCTGAGCTGGTGTTACACCGGATGCGCATTGTGGTGCATTGGATATCGTCTCGGAATGAGAAATCGGGGAGCCAAGTTTGAATTCCAGCCAAATTCATTGCATTCACTTGCACACAAATACCCTTGGGAAAGGTATTAATCCGTCTATTCTATATTATGGGTTAAATGATAGGACAGATTGGGTTCTATAGCCTTGTTCGGCAACCAGTCTACCGCAGAAAGCAATGGCAACCTACTGCAGGATAATCTTCTGCCCAGTCAGTCATGTCTCTTTGGAGACATGATCACCCAAAGAGTGTGTCATGTATGGCACTTAACTGACTGACTGAATATAATAGTTGAACATATGATTAAGGCCCCTACTGGGCATAAAGTGTGGGATCAGTTATATATTGTTATGAAGGAATAAACTGATCCCCCACTTATTACTATATAATAATATAATACATATCTTCCCTTTCTAGCTGCAAGTCAAATAACAGGACAGATTGGGTTCTATAGCCTTGGTCGGCAACCAGTCTACCGCAGAAAGCAATGGCAACCTACTGCAGGATAATCTTCTGCCCAGTCAGTCATGTTTCTTTCGAGACATGATTGCCCAAGTGTGTATCATGTATGGCACTTAACTGACTGATAATTACACCACCTAGACATTCATGGTTTCCAAGCGGTTACCCATTTAGGTACTGATGAGGTTCAATATTGTTTAACTTTGATGATTCTATGAGAACGGATCTAAAATTTTGTGAAACCAAACTATGATATGCATTTATTTTTTGATTTAATCATTTCACCCCGAGCAAGGTGGGGACTGCCACTAGTGCACAGGGGGTGTTACAGTGATAGAAAAGGCTGGGTACCATGGGGTATTGAAGAAAGGATAAAAGATGAATAGGATTCAAAAAGACAGAAGATGGCAATTGATGTTGCATTTAAATCTTTGGAGATTGAATTGTAGCTTTCAGAGAAGTAAGTAAATCGAAGGAAGTATGAGAAGATAAACTGTATCTTGACAGTGGGTCACTTCATTAGAGACCCTGCATTTCCAATAACGTATTTCCTCTCTAGAAGAATTAATGTATGCTGCTCTTTACTAAGCTTAGCATTGTTAAATGCAAAATTTCAAGAGTGTTGTAATTATTACACGAACAATAATTAATGAGCTGAGCTTGTTAACCATTGCTCCATAACTACCTTGTATTCACGCAGTTCAGTAACTTACTCCCTACAAAGGTAGAATCTGACACAGGATTCCATTTAAAGTGGAAGACTATCATGCATACATGGAGGTCAATCAGTAAAATTCCCAAACTCTCCTGTCACTTACATTTAAAACACTTCAAGTATCAGAATTACAATTCCCAAACATTCTACAACATTGTCTTTTAAGTCATATTGGTTAACTTTTTTTGATGAAGGACCCAATCTTAAGTTCAGCTGTCAGGTTCATTCACCAAAGCACTACAGTCATTGCTAAAATCTATGAGAGAAATCAGTTTTCATGTACTTCTTCACCCAGTGTTTTTCTTTGTAATGTTTACTTAAAGGGGGTAGTTTAGTTTCTTTCATGCAACCCTGACTACCATAATTAATTCTAACCCCACTTCTTTCATAGCAATAGAGAGGTGCTATCTGGAAGTGGTGAGGGTCCCCTTGGGATAAGCTATTATAATTATTACCCAGAATCTGAACTGTTTCATATAAGCTGCATCTAAAAGACAGTGGATATCTTTCAGTATTTCTATTCAAGAAAGATCAATTAACATCTATAATTACAGCTTTTGTCCACAACTATTAAGATTTTAAATCAATAGCTAAAAGGCCTCAATCAGAAACATTTAGATATTTCTTTTATAGACTTTCCATTAACTTTTGTTGTAGAGAAACAGATAAGTAAAGGTTTCAAAGTCTTTCTCTGTGATCAGAAATTAGATATGTGTCAATAAAAACTGATTACCTATATATATATATATATATGCCATGCAAGTATTGATATATATATATCATACAAGCATAGATGAAACTTTTCTAAGATCTTTAATTTCAGTATAGATATATATTCATTTGAAAATGACTTATTTCTGTGACCTAGGTTTGAATATATATATATATATATATATATATATATATATATATATATATATATTCAAACCTAGGTCAAAGAAATAAGTCGTTTTCAAATGAATATATATATATATATATATTCATTTGGAAATGACTTATTTCTGTGACCTAGGTCCCAACCTTTCTGTATCTTCACGGGATTTACAAAAATTGATTTTACCATTTTCCAAATGCTCAAGCGTGCAACTGAAATTTTTGAAACAACCAAAAACTTTTTCATTCGTGCTTGTATGATCCTAGTAGGTATTTATGGGTATGGACATGATTTCTGATTTTTCATTTAGTAATTTATTTCTGTCTGGGAACAACATAATATCTAACTTTTTCCTCCTGGCTTAATCTGCATATTTTACCACCATTGTATGGTTTGGCTATTTTTACTATACTCCAAGTTATATTGGAGTCTTTTCCATATTTCAATTTTAATTTCTACATGTGGCTAGCAAGTTTGGTACAATATCTAAGGTTTTCCAGCCATAAATCTACATTTTAAACTGGAAAACCTCAAAACATTGTGAATATGACAATAAAAATGAGCACAACAGTCCAAACAATGTAAATACCTCATTTCAGAAATATAGACAAATGACATCTTGTGTATTCCTTGATTTAATGTTGTTTCTTTGAGATAAGGTACATTCAGTTATACTGATTCTCAACAAAGAAATATTACTGACATATCGAATACCTTTTGTAAACAGCCATTATGAATACATTTACTTTGTGTTGTATGAGTGGGCCCTTGACATCAAAATATAAGGCAAAATATTTGTATCAATATGTTTTCTAAAATGACAGCAACATATATCACTGTACCTACTATTGGGTATCTTACATTAAGATTTCAGAAAAAAAACGAAATTATCCAAACTCCTGAACATGACAGAAGGGAAATATATATATATATATATATATATATATATATACACTAGCAGTATAGCTCAGGTGTAATGAAAGCTTTAAAACTAATCCATGGTCCTGGAGCTCAGACTCTTTGGACATTGGCACGAAAGACTAAAAAGCAACAGTTGTTTCCAGTTAAAGCGAAACCGTAGTCTGAAAGAAAAATGAATTTTGATTTCCTGATATTGATATCAGATTTTCTGCACTATTGTAAGAACACTCAACCTTGAAACTTCTGAATATCATTTCTTATGTCTTTGTCTATGAGTGTATCAAATTTGATTAAAGTCGGACCACTCCTTCTATCACCCGATTTTTTCGATTATCAATTTTTGATATTTATCGGGGGTACCTCGACACAAAACCTAGCTAAGAACACTTGCAGACGCTTATAGTACAACTGTGTAAATTTTCAAGAAAATCGGTTCAGCCGTTTTGGAGTCTATAGGTAACACACACACACACACACACACAGATAAAGTTCCATTTATAAATAAGTTTAGATTAGATATATAAGAATACCTACTTAGGTTTATTCTTATTTTTATTCTTATTTGTTGCTCTATTATTGTATTATTGTATCGAGCACTTTAGTGTGAGGGTTCTCGTCTCTGGGTTTTTTTTCTTTTCTACGAGTATTTTGATGTATGTTCAAGTACTTCGTTGGTTTCTTTTTTTATTTTCCCTTTTTTCCCCTCCGTGTTTATTCTCGGTGGGTTTTTCAAGACGGACTGAAATATATTATAACAATTATTAATAGTATCATTATTATTGTTGTTATTATTATTATTGTTATTATTATTATTATTATTATTATATATATATATATATATATATAATCCTATATTTTAGGCATGAATCAGAGTTTCATGCTTTATACAATCACCAGGTGCATATTATATATATACCTGGATAGGTTTTGTTTTTCTAAATAGTAGTTTGATGGCGATGTATTTTTTGAGAAATAGAACCAAACCTAGAAATTTAGCTAACTTGAATTTCTAGATTAAAAAGAAATTCGGTTTTTATGTCACCACAGACAGGTATATTATTAATCTGTTTAACTATTGCTTGTTCAATTCTGATAAGGTTGTTTTGTTCTAAGGTTTGAATTTCTGTACCCCTCCAGAAAAATTGAGAAAATTGAGGTATTCAGTAACTTTGAAATGCTTCTTTCTATATGAACATCTGCCTAACTCTGAGGAACAATTGCTTCATCTGAAAGCTCCTTTGAAAGCCTTAGCATATAGTTTTGTTAATTGCTCTATTGATGCTCTTGGGTTTACCTGGGAGAAGAACCACTTTCAAATGGCTAATTTGTTAAAAACTAAGATATATATTTATATTACCAGACCTGACAAATGTGCTGGAGTAATAATATTAAATTATTCTGATTACATCAAAAAAATGTTATGTATTTTAAATGATAGGAGTAAGTTTTGGAAATTAGGAGATTTCAATTGTGACAATACCTTAAAAACTGAAATTTGATTTCAGAACAGATTGTTAGAACTTCATAAGGGAAAATGTCTAGCTAGAGAAATGTGTAATAATATTTTTCACGTAGGTTCATCTTCAGATATATCAAAAATTCATGAAGAGGATGTTCTACTTAGGTCCATTTTATCTACACTGGGATCTGTCCAGCAGAGTTTGGCTAAGTGGCTTGTTGAAGTTCTCGATCTGGTTTTATCATTCCGTTCAGAGTATTGTGTACCTGACTGGTTTTATTTTGCTGATTATGTGCATGAATTGAAACTTGAGTATTTTGTATATTTTGATAAATAACATCTGTTCACAAAAATCCCACTCAATGAAACAATTGATATTCATGCTTTTTGGATTGTGGCCCCACAAAGCATTCTGTTTTTTTTTTTCTAATCATATCACCCCGAGCAAGGCGGTAACGCCACTGATGTGCAGGGGGCTATGTAAGAGTGAAAAGATTGGAAAAGAGAAAGCCGGAAATCACATCCTAAACAGGGAACAAGGGATGAGCCTCTTCACCTGTTCAATAGACATGGGTGGAGTGTGAACCGGGCGATAGTTTAGTCTATCTACTCCAATTGAAAAAAAGAAAAGAGTGAAAAAATTGGAAAAGAGAAAGCCAGAAACCACATCCTAAACAGGGAACAAGGGATGAGCCTCTTCACCTGTTCAATAGACGTGGGTGGAGTGTGAACCGGGCGATAGTTCAGTCTATCTACTCCAATTGAAAAAAATTAACAAAAGAGAAAAATGGAAAGATTGGAAAAGAGAAAGCCAGAAACCACATCCTAAACAGGGAACAAGGGATGAGCCTCTTCACCTGTTCAATAGACATGGGTGGAGTGTGAACCGGGCAATGTTTTTGTCGAATTGATGGGGATGGCTGTTAAGTATGTCTCCTTCAGCTTTGATAATTGTACATATCAACAGATAGATGGAAGGAGGGATGGGTAGTCCATTGGCTCCTCTGATGGTTAACATTTCTGTTTGCTTTTAATGAGAAACTGCTTTTTGAAAAGATTAATAAGCCTTATTGTTACTTGCATTATGTTGATAACACATTTACGTCATTTTCTATTAGTAGTAAAACAGAAGAGTTCTTTTCATATTTGAATAATCTCTATCCTTCATTAAATATGCTATGGAGGTGAAAAAGAACTATCAGTTACCATTCCTGGATTTACTGGTAGAAAGAACAGCTTTGGGCTTTCTTGCCAGTGTTTATCATAAACCCACTTTTTCTGGGTTTTACCTAACACGAGATTCATTTGCTCCCAGAACCAGGAAAATTAATCTTATTATTAGTTTTATCCATCTGGCTCTGATGTTATGCTCTGAGGGCAGACTCGATGATGAATTAAAAAAATTAAACAACTGTTTTTAATGACTGTTTACTTCGAATGTGTTGTTACATCTAACATTGAATAAAAAATTGTTATGTTTAATGAAGTTAAGATGTATGGGCCTTTTAAATCTTAGACTACAGTGAATTAGTAATTTTAGTTAGATATAAGCCAATAAAATTTCTTTTTCTATCAAACAGATTTTTTAATGTCATAATAGTCTGGAACATTTTTTCAACCAGAAGGGCTTCCAAAATGCTGTAAGGATGTCGTACTTCTCTATCAATGAAATCTTGTAATATATCAATATAAATGTAATATATCAATATAAATGTAATATATCAATATAAATGTAATATATCAGTATAAATGTAATATATCAATATAAACGTAATATAGCAATATAAACGTAATATAGCAATATAAACGTAATATAGCAATATAAATGTTGATGTGAGATTGACTAAACGGGCAAAACAATCCAGAAGTGAGAAGTTAAGATTGTCCAACATGTCCCAGGTGAAAAGACATGAGCCAGTGACAGATTCATGTCTCTGCTATTGGTGAGGACTTCTTAAATTCTGTTGCTTGCAGGACTTATTCTCCTGAGTTTTTCTCTATCTTGCACAGGGCATGAATAAGGCTCCATTTAGATATATTGGAGTCTGTGATTATTAATATGCAAAAACCTGCCCTGTGCACACGAGAGAATTAAAGCATAAGTTGGCCTTCTTTGGGGAAGCTGTTACCTAATTATGGGAATTTTTTTTTCCTTCCTTTTCCCTTACTTAGTTTCAATTGTCTTCAGTTTGATCTTCTTATCAGCTACTTTGTTTTAATTTACCGATGATTATTTATTAAGAAGTTTTGGTCAAAATATACCTAAAAATCATAAACGTGAAGATGTAGGGTGCATGTTCTTTTCAGCTGTCGAGGATCACCAGTGAAAAAGTGGGGTGCGTGTTCTTTGGATGTTGGGAGTCACCAGTGAAGCTATAGGGAGATGGCTAATGTTTATTATTTGGTCTTGTGTCATACATAACCGAACTCTCTACAGCTTACTGATTTATGCATTATCATCATCACAATGTTTTCCTCAGGTTATCATCAGGTTGATTATAGATTGTGTGAAATAGTGGAAGAATAAAAATATACATTTTGCATGTTAAAATAGAAATTTATTGATAGAAAGGATAACAAGAATTGTAAAAGTTTATATTCAGTGAGAAAGTTAAGGGTATCAAGAGTTACAGAAATGTTCGCAGTAGTAACTTGTTGGAAAGAGTTTATACATACATATGTAAGAATGTATGGTAGGAATGTCTTTGAATAGAGAAGAAGAAGTAAAAGGAATCAGCACATGAGAAAAAAGGAGAAAGAGAACAATGTGCGACGTGACCTGATGTCCAGGTTGTGGTTGAAGTTTCTCCAGATACATTTTAGTGTCATCTCGCTGTCCCTATCTAACTGACTGGTGCTGATCTGATCAAAGCCTTTAAAGTAATTCAGATTTTCGCACTGGATTGCTAAGTCTTTTTGGTCTTGCAAATCGCTCCCATTAGTCAGAAAATTAATTTAACTTCTACTTGTGAAATCTGGTTTCGACTTTTTCTTTAAGCAAATGGTCAATTCTTTTTCTATTTGGCAAAACCAGGATTTCATACGTCATTGTGAATTTTTGTAAAAAGTGAAGAAGGTTGCTTTTAATTCTTAATTCTCTATCCACCACAAATGTAGTGATACTGTTGTATCTCATTTTATTAATGAATTATAATCCCTTTTCTTAAGAGCATTATAGCTTAGTGTGGCAATAACAACCAGTTTAAATATATATAGAGAGAGACAGAGGGAGACAGAGAGCAGATATATATATATATATATATATATATATTTGCGACTTGATGAAATAATTATTCCAAAAAAATAAAATAATAAGGCACTGTTTAAAAGCAAACATGCAGCAAGATCTTTCATAACTGGCAGTAAAGTTTAATAACTGGTAGTAAATAGAATGAACTAATCCGATACTGCCTCGCTATTGTCTCTCTCCATTAGCATGGCAAGAGATAAAAAAAGAAAAAACTATATACACACACACAATGGCCTTTATATATATATATATATATATATATATATATATACACACACACAGTGGTCTTTATTATAATAGTGAAGATTATGCTGACTGAGTTAACTTACAATCTTATTGTTTCAAATAAAAATTTTTTCAAGCCAAGTAAAAATTTCTGAAAACGTTTATTTATGTATAATACAACCTTCTTTTTATGCTTTTAATTTTTGTTAAAAATTTCTTGTATTATGCACAAGAAAATACAATAATGGATTTAAAAAACAAATGATAAAATCTTTAAAAAAAATAACATAATTGCATGACAGAACATTTTGTATTTCTGTAAATGATTTGTAAGTGCAAAGCAAGTGCTTTATAAAAAAACAACGCAATATGCAAATAAATATTTAGATATTATGGACTATTGCTTTTAAGAAGTCATTTTTTAGATATTCCTATTTCGCATTAAATTGACTTTCATCTTGTATTTAATATCTTCTACTTCAGTTCCCAATGCAACCTGGTCAAATGTCAACTCACTATCCAACTGCTCTTTTCTTAATTGCTGTCTGGTTTGAAACTAGAAAGAGGGCAGGGTTATTCCCATTCTCTGCTCAAACTCTTTGTATCAAAAAGTTTTCTATCTCTGTATTTTGCATATGTATTAAAAGAAATAACAAATTTGTTCTATTGTTAGAATGTCTAGTATCATTTGTCTGCCTATATATTAGTCAGTGACTGAGGGAGCCATATGTATCCTCTCTATTATAATAAAGACCATTGTGTGTGTGTGTATATATATATATATATATATATATACACACACAATGGTCTTTCTAATTACATCCTAGTTGGAAAATTGAATGTGTCTTCATTAAAGAGTCCATTTAACAACTTTCAGCAAGAAACCTGAGTTTAAAGCTTGAATACAGGAGATTGTAGTGCTATTGCAGAAATTTGGTTTTCTTCTTTGACTGGATAAGGTTCTCCCAGTATTTGAGATGGGTCCATCGATGTGAGTGCGACAAAATATTATCTAAGCATAACACAAAGTTGAAGATTCTTGTACACAGGAGATATGAAAGCATATCAGAACCTAATTTAAAAAATATCATTAACTTGTCGTCCCATGAACTCACTGAGCTCAAGTCTTTTGTTCTTGCTCATGGTTTGAATTTCTGCATTCCAACATTTTTTCAGAGTTTGAAGTCCTTTTTGCTCACTTGGTGAGACTTAAACCTGTTTCCTTGAATGCGGTTAGCAATTTGAAAGCTTAATTGAATCATTCAACACACATGTTTGCGAGTTCCTCTGTTGCTCCAGCTGAATTCAAGTGGACGGCTGAACATCAGCGTGTACTTAATTCACTAAGGAATAACTTCGAATTGGTGATCTCCAGACCAGATAAAGGTGCTGGTGTCATTATTCTGGATAGTGCAGATTATGTGTCCAAGATGTCTTTAATTTTGGCTGACACTTCAAAATTTACAAAGCTTGGATCTGCCGATACATGTGATCAAACTGCCTCAAGTGAAATAAAATTTCAAAAATCACTTTTGAGGTGGGTAAAAAGTGGAGTTTTTTCCAAGGAAAATTTTGATGAGATTTGTCCATCTGGATCCATTCGTCCTAGGCGATATGATCTTCCAAAAGTCCATAAGGATGGTGTACCATTAAGACCTATTTCATCAATGGTTGGATCAGCACAACACAAAGTAGCTAAATAGCTGTCTTCTCTTTTGGAGCCAGTGTTGCAACACTTAAGTTTATTTTGTCTAAAGGATTCCTTTTCTTTTGTTGACCGCATCCGAAAATTGTCTTTTTCAGGTAAGTTCATGTGTTCCTTTGATGTTTCTTCATTATATATTTGTGTACCTCTTTTGGAGACAATAGATATCTGCTGTGATTTACTTTATCATAGCTTTATGTCTCCACCTAGCATACCTGAATCAGTTTTTGTGGAGTTGATGAAATTTGCTACATCATCTGTTGAATTCAGCTTTAATAATACTATGTATCGACAGATTAATGGGATCATGATGAGCTCTCCTTTGGGTCCAGCACTTGCTAATATTTTTGTGGGTTTTCACGAGGAGAGCATACGCAGTAGTTCACTTCGCCCTTAACTGTATTGTCAATATGTGGACGACACTTTTTGTTTATTTGATAATGAAGTTGAGTCAGACCAGTTTCTCTATTTTCTTAATACAGTATAACCCTGATATAAGATAAACCGGATATAAGATATATTTCAACCAGTCCCAGCAACTCTCTTATATCTGGGTTACACTGTAATATCCATCCAGCACTGAGGTTTACTGTTGAGAAAGAATCAAATTCTCAACTAGCTTTTTTTAGATGTCCTAGTACATCGGACACCTACAACTTTTCTCATCTGTGTCTATAGGAAACCAACATTTGCCGGGTTATATACGCGTTTGGATTCCTTTTGTCCTAAAAAATGTGAGATAAACATTATTAGAAGCCGAGTTCACAGAGCATTAATGATTTGTTCTGAGTCTTTCCTGGATGATGAAATTAGTTTTGTGAAGGAAACCTTATCCGCTCGACAATGTCAATTCAGTCATCTGTAACAAGATTTTTTCATTCAAAAAGGATAAACTCATTACTGCTAAAAAATGCCCCATTTATCTGAGACTTTCCTGGATTGGATCAAAGTGTGAAAGCATGACTAGACAAATTTCATCTGATGTCTATTGTTGTTTTTTCTCGGCCGAGTTACGTATTGTATTTCAAACCCGGCCCATGTTATGTTTTGCACGCAAGGATGTTCTTCCTCCCCACCAAATTAATTCCATAATTTATAAATATAATTTTAGTTGCAGAGTTGACTACATAGGAAGAACAACTCAGCGTCTTGACATGAGAATAAAACAACATATTCCAACTAAAATAAGAAACCACACCTTGCCTCAAAATGGACTCGTTCTAAATACTCGTTCCACCATTTGCGAGCACCTTATAAAGAATAAAAAGTGTGCAGCTAATTTTAGTTCACTGTTGTGTCCTGATCTCACTCGTCATTCCATCTCAAGGTTCAGGAGGCTTTATATATTGAGTCACAAATGCCTGCACTGTGCAAAAAGCGTGAGTTGTTGGGACTCGATATTATTAGCCTCTAGCTCCTTGCATTCATAATTTTTTTTTTATCCTCCTCATTTTGATGACACACTAATTTTTATTTTAATTCTGATTAAAATCTTCCGTAGAGGCCTGAAGAGCGGGAGCGAAACCAGTTGCTTTGCTCTTTAGTCATTTCACAATGTGTAACATCAAGCTACACACTTTATATATATTGTTATGGAAAATCCTGAAGATTAGCAACTGACATATTGAAATTATTTGTTTGAACATTATTTTTAATTGATACTCGTATTTATATAGATATTCTGTTTTTAATCAAACGATATATTTATTTATGAATATTTTATGATAAATTTTGTTTGAAAATGTGTGTCATTCAGCAGGATTCGAAGCTATTGATATGTTGATAGAGGTTGTAGGTTCAAATCCTGCCAAATGATGCACATTTTTGTACAAAATTCATTGTAAATAATCAGGCCAGTAGAAATATAGTGTTTGATTAAAAACAGAATATCTACTCAAATACGAGTATCAATTAAAAGTAATGTTCAAACACACACACACACACACACACACACACACACACACACACATATATATATATATATATATATATATTAGTCATCCCCATAACAAGCCTGTTTCGCTGTATCACAGCTCATCAGTGTGGCTAGATACATCCCATTGCTTTTGGCTGAGATCGAAAATCAACTGATTTGGTATAGGTGCATGGAATCAGAGAAGGGAAATTTTCATGTGTTGTACATAGGTGCATGGAATCATATATATATATATATATATATATATATATATATATATATATGTATGTATATATATATATATACTTCTTTTTGTCATGCTCATAGAGAGGCAATAGTGAGGCACAGTCGGCTCAGTTCATTAGAGCGACAGTAAGAGGCAGCATTAGCTGAGTTCATTCACTTTACTGCTGGTTAGGAATGTCAGTTCTTCAATATGGCAGTGAATGTTGGACAATATCTTCGAAGATCAAGGAAAAACATGAAGCAGTTGAAATGTGGCTCTCCAGAAGGATGCTGCGGATATCATGGATCGAGCATGTGAGCAATGATGAGATTTTGGAAAGGATGGAAACAAAAAGGAAATTAATACTGAGCATCAGGAAGAGACAGCTAAAGTTCCTGGGACATGCAATAAGGAAGGAAGGCTTGGAGAACTTGATACTAACAAGCCAGATAGAGGAAAAAGAGACAAGGGAAAGCAGCAGATAACATATTTGAAGGACCTGATCAGGTGGATGACGGAACGAGGGTTGCATGGTGCAACAGGAGAAAGCATGCTAAGAGTCACCAGGGATAGGGAGATGCAGAGAGCCATGATCGCCTACATCTTGAAAGGATATGGCACATAAAAGAAGAAGAAGAAGAAGAAAAGCTTTGTTCACTCTTTAACAGTGCGTTATTATTTGATTGTTGCAATAATTTTTTTTTTTTTTTTTTTTTTTTTAATCGTATCACCCGAGCAAGGCGGTAACACCACTGACGTGCAGGGGGCTACGTAATAGTGAAAAGATTGGAAAAGAGAAAGCCGGAAACCACATCCTAAACAGGGAACAAGGGATGAGCCTCTTAACCTGTTCAATAGACGTGGGTGGAGTGTGAACCGGGCGATAGTTTAGTCTGTCTACTCCAATTGAAAAAAAATAAAAAATAAAGTGAGAAGATTGGAAAAGAGAAAGCTGGAAACCACATGTCATTGAATAATGACAAATATATATATATATATATATATATCCTCTATTATTATAAAAAACATTGTGTATTTGTACATATATTTATTTCCTCCTGTCACACACTCAGGTGTTTAGATTATTTGGGAGATTTTTTATCTTATATCTTAATATCAGACATTCAATAATAGGTACATCAATATATACATGGCTATCATTTTAGATGGCATAATTGGAGTAGATAGACTAAACTATTGCCCAGTTCACACTCCACCCTCGTCTTTTGATCAGGTGAAGAGGCTCATCCCTTGTTCCCTGTTTAGGATGTGGTTTCCGGCTTTCTCTTTTCCAATCTTTTCACTCTTTTCTCTATTTTTTTTTTTCAATTGGAGTAGATAGACTAAACTATTGCCCGGTTCACACTCCACCCTCATCTTTTAAACAGATGAAGAGTCTCATCCCTTGTTCCCTGTTTAGGATGTGGTTTCCGGCTTTCTTTTTTCCAATCTTCTTACTCTTTTCTTTTTTTTTTTTTTTTTTCAATTGGAGTAGATAGACTAAACTATCGCCCAGTTCACACTCCACCCACGTCTATTGGACAGGTGAAGAGGCTCATCTCTTGTTCTCTGTTTAGGATGTGGTTTCCAGCTTCCTCTTTTCCAATCTTTTCACTCTTAAGTAGCCCCCTGCGCATCAGTGGCATTACCGCCTTGCTTGGGGTGATATGATTAAAAAAATAAAAATATCAATAAAAATATTTTGCCATCGTTTTCTATGCCAAGGGTCCACTCATGTTTATATAAACTTTCTTGTTGATTTTGACAAAAGAGTATCCAATTTAGTATTGAATCACAAAACTACCTAGGAAGGTTGGCTGAAATGTTAATAGACTGTGAAGGAGGGTTGCTAGAACTGTGAAATTTTTGCATGTATTAATTTCAACTCTTCTTATTTGTAACTGCATTGTTTTTTTTTCAGATTAACTGATATTTGACTGTTCAAAGAAGACTTCAAAAGTAACCAGTAGCAACTTCTCTTCAAAATGAACATAATTTGCCATCTTGGTATTATCCTGTACCTGCAAAAAAAATGTAGAGCCCCCAAGGACAGTCATTCTGACACAGTTGCTACATTAAAGAATAATATTTTAGCTTTTAGGGATGTGCGTTGTGGCGCAGTGGATATCGGCTCGGAACGAGAAATTGGGGAACCGAGTTCGAATTCCAGTTGAATTCCTTGCATTCACTTACGCCCAAATACCCTTGGGAAAGGTATTAATCCGTCTCTTCCTTCCAGTTATGGGTTAAATAGCAGGACAGACTGGGTTCTATAGCCTTGGTCGGCAACCAGTCTACCGCAGAAAGCAATGGCAACCTACTGCGGGATAATCTTCTGCCCAGTCAGTCATGTCTCTTTCGAGACATGATCGCCCAAAACGTGTATCGCGCATGGCACTAAACTGACTGATTTTAGCTTTATCAACAGTCCAAAAGTAGGCAGCTGAATTTAGGAAGGAAAGGGAGAGTCTTAAAGATTCTCTAAGGTCTGGACACCCTGCAACTGCCACCACGGAAAAAAAACACTGATCATGTTCACTACATGGTGATGTATGACAGGCTATTGGCTATAAATCAAATAGCCAATATTACTAGCATATCCTTTGAGAAAGTTAAAAAATATTTTGTCAAAATGAACTTGGCATGACAAGTGTTTCTGCTTAGTGAGTTCCATATCTTCTGACACTTGATCAAAAGAACACCAGTCTTATATCATCACACAAAAATTTGAGTTGTTTGAGGCAAATCAAGTTGGTTTCTTTGTACATTTCCTAAGCCTAGATGAGTGCTGGGTTGATCACTTTTGGTCAGAGATTAACAGATAATCTATGCAAAAGAAACACTCCTCCTTACATGCTCCAAAGAAGGCCATGGTAGTTTCATCTGTTGGGAAGGTGATAGCATGAGTTTTTTGGGGTGCAAAAGGCATTGTGTTTATTGACTAACTTCAAAAGGGCCACACTATCAATGGAGAGTACTGTTTCAACAGTTATCAAAACCAAATACTCAGGAAAACTGTGAAAAGGGGTCTCGTTTCATCAGAACAATGCACCAGCTCACAAGTACTTGGTTTCAATGGTTGCTGTGCATAACTGTGGTTTTGAACTGGTCGATACCTCTCCATATTTTAATTATCTGACTATTATCTGTTTCATAACATGAAAATGCACTTAGCTGAAAACCAGTATCACAGTGATGTTGGTATCATATTTGCTGTTGATGAACAGGATGAACAGTCTTCTTTGAACAGTCAGATGTCAGTTTCCTCAGAAAAAACAATGCAGTTACAAATAAGAGGTCCTGGGTATGACAATAAATTACATCCAGTAGCAAGGCCTCTGATTGGGAGGTTGTGAGAAGCATGGAACCACCTTTTAGTTGTTGTTGTTGTTCTCAGGTCTACCCTAACCCGAGGTGGTAGCACCTGTTAGGGTCCCAGCTATGGGCAAATAGTTAACCCACAAACTGGGGTCAAAACACTACAAATGTATAAAAATTAACTTTTATAGTAAAAATTCCAGTAATACATTTTTGGAATTTTTACTATGAAAGTCCATTTTTATACTTTCATAGTAAAAAAAAAATTCCAGTAATACATTTTTGGGATGTGCATTGTGGTGCAATGGATATCAACTTGGAATGACAAATCGGGAAGCCAAGATTGAATTCCAGTTGAATTCCTTGCATTCACTTACACACAAATACCCTTGGGAAAGGTATTAATCCATCTCTTCTTTCCAGTTATGGGTTAAATAATAAGACAGATTGGGTTCTATATCCTTGGCTGGCAACCAGTCTACTGCAGAAAGCAATGGCAATCTACTCTGGAATAATCTTCTGCCCAGTCAGTCATGTCTCTTTCAAAACATGATCACCCAAAGCATGTATACGTATGACACTTAAGTGACTGACTGAATATAATATTTGGAAACATGATTAAGGCTTCTACTGGGCATAAAGTGGGGTATCGTTTTTTTTATTGTTATGAAGTAATAAACTGAATAATATAATACATCTCTTCTCCCTCTAGCTATGAGTCAAATAACAGGACAGATTGGGTTCTATAGCCTTGGCTGGCAACCAATCTACCACAGAAAGTAATGGCAACCTACAGCAGGATAATCTTCTGCCCAGCCAGTCGAGACATGATCGCCGAAAATGTGTATCACGGATGGCACTTAACTGACTGAATATGTTTTTGAAGGAAAATAAAATATTACCAGCAATACATTTTTTGAAAAAAAATAAAAAAAATACCAGCAATACATCTGATTCAACAAAAACTGCTTTATAAAATTATGTCAAAGAAAGTTGATCTACAAAATTCTATTTGTATGAATTTATCCTTAAAAATTTTGTCAGCATTAAATAACCCATTGAGGTTGATATGTTGGAAAATCAAACCAAACAAATAAGAAGAATTGAAATTAATGCATGCAAAATTTCACTGCTTGAGCATAATTCCTTCATAGTCAGGTTATAAACTTTTCAGCTCATTCTCACATCTGGCTTCGTTACAGTAGTGAACCATCCACACTATTCAGAAGAACGAAAAACAGAGAAATGGTGAATAATAGTGATATGTTAGTGTGCAAAAATTTTAGGAAGAGATAAATAGAAATAAAAGTGACAGGTAAATTTAAGTGAAACGTGCTCATTCTAATGATTTAAACCTTCTTCTTCTATGTGCCCTGTCCTTTCGGGACGTAGGCGATCATGATTCTCCACATCTCCCTATCTCTTGTGGCTCCTAGTATGTTTGTTTCCGTTACTCCTGTCAACCCCTGTTCTGTCAGCCACCTGATCAGGCCCTGCAAATATGTTATCCGCTGCCTTCCTCTGTCTCTCTTTCCTTCTATTTGGCCAGTCAGTATCAGGTTCTCCAAGCTCTCCTTCCTCATTGCGTGTCCCAGGAACTTCAGTTGTCTCTTCCTGATGCTCAGTATCAATTTCCTCTTTGTTGCCATTCTTTCCAACACCTCATCGTTGCTTGCATGCTCAGTCCATGATATCCGCAGCATCCTTCTGTAGAACCACATTTCCGCTGCTTCCAGTTTTGTCCTCATTTTCGATGATATTGTCCAGCATTCGCTGCCGTATTGAAGAACTGACATCACATAACAGTCCAGCACTCTTTCTTTGTTTCCAGTGAGATTTTCCTGTGTGTTAGTATTTTGCTCAGCTTCTGGAATGCGTCCTTTGCCATGCCAATTCGCCTTCAGATCTCCGTGTCGCACTTTCCATCTTCAGTTAGGACACTTCCTAGGTATTTAAATTTTTGGACTTGCTTGATTCTGGTATCTCCCACATTTATTTGGCATTTTGGGTTGTACCTTTTGCTGATGACCATGCACTCAGTTTTCTTAAAGTTTATTTGTAGTCCTTTTAACTGATGTAAATGGTTGGGAAAGTTCTGGAGCAAAAGAAAGAAAGATGAGAAAAGTAATTCTTGTAAAGCCAGAAGAAATGGAGTCAAAGAGTGAAACTGAAAATCAAGAAAGATGGATTATGAGTCACCACTTCGCTATTAGAAGATCTGAAGAGAAAGGGTAGAGAAGGTACACAGGCATATGATACAGTGCTGATTGCAGACATGGAAAGAAAGCTACAAGACCTCTTACTGAAGATCACTGAAGAGAGTGACAAAAAGGACTACAAATAAACTGCAAGAAAATCGAATGCATGTTCTTCAGCAAAAAGAATAGCTCAAAATGCCAAATACAGGTAGGAAATATATAAATCAAGCAGGTACAAAAATTTAAATACCTGGGAAGTGTTCTAACAGAAGACGGAAAGTGCAACTATATTTTCAGCTATACTAATATTTATTTCCGTTAGCATCTTTAACTATCCATATGGTCTTGGACAATTTGCTTCCCTTCAATATACACTGTAAATCATTTTTTTAACTCTGTCACCTTCATGGCTAACTCATCAGAGCCAGACATTAAATCTATTATAAACTTCGAAACGTATAGATCATTGTTCTTTTTCTTCATTACCCCTCTCCTCTGTATATATAGTTGGCTTCAATGAGTGACAAAAGAAAAATTTTTTAATGCTTTAGAAATGCCTAACAGGTTTATTTATATACAAAAATTGATCTTTTAATATGGATTAACGCTAGGTAGTCTATAACTTTTCAAACAGAAATGAATATTAAGTTCAAAGAAGGCAATTTTGATTCAAAATATTTAACGTCTACTTTTCCTTATTTTTGTTTTTTTCTTAAAACTAGGCTTTTTTTACCTCTTTTTCTCCTTCCACTATCAGGTGAGATGTGCTGTTTCTTAACCCCTCTCTTTTTATGACTTTTCTTTTTAGTTTGATCTCTCTCCAGCAGTCTTCAGTGTCACGGAGGGAATAAGAATATACTGGTAAAGAACAAGAGAAAAGCAAAGGTATGAGATACTGGATAAGGTTTTCATGATTTTCCACATTTGTGGAATTTCTCCAGGTTTGACAATTTTATATTAACATTTGACAAGTTTATTTTTTATCTTATTCCTACTTTCTATTACAGTGATAGAGCTTTCTTTCTCTCAGGGTTGGGGTTGGAGATGGCAGTATATATTCTACAGCCATTAAGTAAGCAACATTGTTGGAAAACAAAAATTACCATCAGTGAGATTTGAACTTAAACCTTGTGGTCCTGGGTATGATGGTAAACTGCATCCAGCAGCAAGGCCTCTGATTTGGAGGTTGTGCAGAGCATGGAACCACCTCTTAATTACTTTTGTTCCCGGATCCACCTTGACCCGGAGTTGTAGCACCTGTTAGAGTCCTAGCTTTGGGCAAATAGCTAACCCCCCAAACTAGGGTTAAAATGCTATGAAAATATAAAAATAAACCTTTTATAGAAAAAATATACATTTTTGAAAGAAAAATATTATCAACAATACAATTATTAACATAACACATTTTTGAAAGAAAAAAAAATTATTGCTATAACACATTTTTGTAGAAAAAAATTACTGCCATAATACATTTTTGAAAAGAAAAAGATTACTACCAGCAATACATTTTTTAATACAAATTTAGAAAACATTTCTTCATCAAAATCTGACTAAATGAATCTTTCACTCTAACCAAACATTAAAAAATACTTTAAAACCCCACTTTTTTGGCATTAAATAACCCACAGAGATTGATATGCTGTTAAACAAAACTCAAACCCTGTATCTTTGGAGTCTGTCTGACATGGATGATGCTGAAACCAGTTTAGTTATAGGGACCAACCAATGAAATAAAGTTAAATCTTGTAGTCTTGTATATTGCCATCATACACAAAAATGATCAAAATGTTTAAAAAAATTAATAAAATAAAAAATTCATTGCTGAAAATTGAATGATAAAAATGTGTTGTTCAAGAAATTCCCTAAAACCATGATGTGCAGTCGTTGCTATTCTAGTGAAAAAAATATTTGATTTAATTTATAATCCTCTCTATTAGAATAAAGACTGTTGTGTATATATCTATATATATATATATATATATATATATATATATATATATATATATATATATATATATTTCATTTATAAATTAGTTATTACACAATGTAAGTTTCTGTCATGTGGTATCTTCAGGTGATTTGCAATAACTATTTTACTGCTTGTTTATGAATACTCACATCATGGAGACATTTTATGAATGCACAATTTTCAAAATTAGAAGTTATAATGTTTTCATAGATGGTTGTATGACCCCAATAGGTCTTTTATGGTATGGTTACACTTAGTCATAGTTTTTGATCTTTCATTCAGTAATTCATTTTTGTTTGGAAATAACATAATAACTAACTTTTCTTTTTGGCACGATCTACATATTTTGCCGCTATTGTAAGGCTTGGCTGTTTTCATTATACTCCACATTATGTCTGGGTCTTTTTCATATTTTAATTTTAATTTCCACACATGGCTAGCCAGTTTTGTACATTTTTTTAAGTTTTCTAGTTTAAATGTAGACCTGTGATTAAACCATCTGGTCTTAAAAGTATCTTTGGTTGATCCCAAATATGTTTTGCTTTGACCATTTACATCATGTACTTTTGCTTTGTAAATGACTTTTGTATTACAAAGTTCTTGAAGTGGGTATTTATTTTTGTCCCTGTAGTTACATTTTTTATTAATTATCTTGTTTTGTACGATGCTATTTAAATTCATGGTGTTTTGTTTTTTTTATGAAATTTTCTAAATTACTAGTACAGCTATGACTTCTTTTGATTATATTCCTATTGAAAATTTTGTTTAGTTCTGAGCTTTTCGGAAAGATTTTATTGATCAGTTTAAAAAATATTTGTCATATTTTACTTTTTATTTCTAAGTTAAATGATGGGTTGAACCATGTTAACTCCACGGAGTGGTGTCCCTTGGCCACTCTTCACGATGGAAACAATTTAATCACCGGAAACGGGGAGAGGACAGTTTTGTTTTGAATTATGGCGGCGAGTGGTTCGCATGTGGCGAAATAAAAATTAACTTCCCTTCATACAGTTGTCAGTGTCTATATTCCATTTTTACACTGGTAGCAGAGCATAGTTGAAAAAGAAAGAACAATGGCTTCTAGATATATTACCCCACCTGTCTTAAACACAGAAATATAATTCCTGGAAAAAAGAAATGCGGATATGGGAACTCGCCACCTGTTTTGAAGCACGCAAACGGGCGCCTGTTGTACTACTGGCCTTGGAAGGTAAAGCCAGAGAAGCATTATTGGAATTGGACATCGATGTACTCAATGCTGAAGATGGCATGTAAAAGTTATACCAAAAACTTGATACCGTCTTCTTAGAAGACGCCAACCAAGCAGCATTTAAAATGTACGAGACTTTTGAACGTCTCCAAAGGCAGAGTAACACGTCAATAGATGATTTTCTCATAGATTTTGAGTGACACATCACCAAATTAAAAGAGCATAAAATAATTCTGCCTGAGCCTGTGCTCGCGTACAGAGCATTGAAAAGTGCCAATCTCACCCCGGAAAATGAACGGCTAATAAAAGCTACTGTTCGGGAACTCACACTTAGTGAAATGTCCAAACAATTAAAAAAATATTCCGTGAAGAATACTGCCACGCTTCATCACCAAAAACTCTTCCAGTCATGGTAAAGACCAAACCAGACATTGTTTTCAGCACAGATCACCAGAACAAAACTGAGGAAACCTACTATAGTAATCGTGGACGAGACCACAGGGATAAGAATTCCCGTTTTAATGGTCGGGGTAATGGTGGAAGAGGCTGCAACAGAAACTCAACAAGCCACACAAAAAAAACTTTAACCCCACAATCTGAAAGCGACAACAACACTTCATGTTTCAGATGTGGCTGTAAATTTCACTGGGCCCGCGACTGCCCTTATGTTGAGGTAGACAGCAAGAAAGGAGGTCATTTACTCGCGTCTAACCTTGTGCTAATGAACCAGCAAAAGCAATATGGCGGAGGTGGCACTAACACGTTCTTAGGAGAGACACTCAGCTCGGCTGTCTTGGATAGTGGTGCATCTGGAACTGTTTGTGGGACTAAATGGTATGAGTGGTTTCTGGAAACCGTACCAGAAAAACAAAAACAAACAATAAAAGTTCAAAACAGAGTAAGGAGTTACAAGTTCGGGGACGGAAACAAATTTAAATCTACCCACACAGCCACTCTACCCTGTGTTATTGCCGGCATTGAGGGCAGTATTGTCACTGATATTGTAGATGCTGACATACCACTTTTGTTAAGTAAAAAGTCCATGAAAAGAGCCAGGACATGCCTTAATTTTGAGAATGACAGTGTCAACATGTTTGGAAAAATGATCCCACTGTAATGTACCTCATCCAGTCACTATTACATTCCCATTACCAGACCTCCACCAGACTGAGGTAAGTTCAAACAAATTTTGTTTACTAAAGAGATTTCAAGTAAAAATAGGCTAGAAAAAATTAAAATTGCTACTAAGCTCCACAGACAATTCAGTCACCCTAGCAGTAAAAAGCTATGTGACTTTGTTAGGAATGCTGGAATGAGAGATCCTGAATTTATTAAAATTCTTAAAGAACTTCCTAATTCTTGTGAAATTTGCATGAGGTACAAAAGGGTTGAACCCAGACCCATCGTGGGGTTTTCACTGGGAACCTATTTCAATGAGAGCATTGCCATGGACATTAAAGAAATTAATGGAAACAAGGTACTGCACCTTATTGACCATGGTACCAGATACAGTGTAGGAGTTAGAATTCCGAGTAAGGAAAGTTCTGATATCATTAGTGCTATCTTCAAGAACTGGATTGCATATTTTGGAACTCCAGGATTTATTCTCACTGACAATGGTAGAGAGTTCAATAACCAGTTGTTTAGGGACATGGCACAAAATCTAAACATTGTCGTTCGTACCACTGCTGCTGAAAGCCCATAGAGCAATGGGCTAAATGAAAGACACAATGGAATATTGGGAGAAATGGTCAAGAAAACCATAGAAGAAACGAATTGTAGTTTTGAGGCGGCTCTTGCATGGGCCGTAAGTGCCAAAAATATGCTTCACAGTGTCCATGGATACAGTCCTAATCAACTGGCTTTTGGCAGAAATCCCAACCTACCAGGTTTTCTAAATGACAAGCTCCCTGCACTAGAAGGTGTTTCTACCAGCGAAATTGTTGCAAATAACCTGAACGTAATGCATGCTGCCAGGAAACATTTCATAGCAGGTGAATCCTCAGAAAAACTAAGACGTGCACTTCGCCACCAAGTAGAACAGGCATAGTGTAGTCATACAAAAATGGAGATGCTATTCTCTACAAAAGGAATCTGTGTGATAGATGGCTTGGTCCTGGAACTGTCATAGGATGGGAACATAAGCAGATGCTTGTCAAGCATGGTGGCACCTATGTTAGGGTACATCCATCTCATTTAGTGTCCTACCCTGAAACTTATCAAAATCCCCCTGAGTGTAGCAGCAAGGTTCCCAGTACCCTACAAGAAAGGCCTGAAGAATCTCCAAGAATTTTGAAGAAAATAATCTAGAAGAACATTTTGAAGAAAATAATCAAGAAGAAGATTTTGAAGTCCTAGACAACAATATGGAGCAACATGAGACTGTGGAAACACAAGATAGAACAAATAAGCAGGACATCACCACCAAGAAAGTTAAGCTTCCAAAACCTGGACAAATTATCAAATGCAAGCTTGCCAATGACACAGACTCTGACTGGAGAAAATTAAATGTCATAAGTAGGGCAGGAAAAGCCACTGGCAAAAACAAACATTTGATGAATGTAGTTATGGAACAGGGTGAACCTTTCTGGCTGGACTTTGAACACGGGGTATCTGAGTGGCAAACCAGTGAAGATGAAGAAACCGAACACAAGCACAATTCTTGTGATGAGGAAAATGTCATGATCACCTCTGCCAATGATAACCTGGAATTAGAGGAAGCAAGAAGTAGGGAACTCCAGAACTGGGTTAAAAATAAAGTCTACATCCAAGTACCAGATAAAGGTCAACGAAAAAATTTCCACCAGATTGATTTACACACACAAAAATTCTGATGGCAAACAAACATACAAGGCCAGACTTGTTGCCAGAGGCTTTCAAGATAAAGACGCTAACAACCGGAACGATTCTCCCACGTGCTCCAAGGAAGGTTTACGCATAGCATTAGCAATAATGGCAACTAACCATTGGGTGTAAATCTATGGACATAAAAACAGCATTTCTGCAAAGCAAAGAGTTGGATCGACTGGTTTATCTGGATCCTCCCAAAGAAACCAATGTACCCAAGTGCTATATTTGGAAACTCTCCAAATGTGTATATGGTCTGAACGATGCCTCTAGGTCTTGGTACCTAACAGTGAAGGAGGAATTAATGAATTCAGGAGCAGTAGCTTCCAAACATGATCAGGCCATATTCACATGGCATTTCGGAAATAAACTGCAAGGTATAATTGCTACTCATGTGGATGATTTTTGCTTTGCAGGCTCAGAGATTTTCCAGAGAAAAGTTATAGACAGGATCCGTCAGGTATTTGCAGTTAAGTCTGAAGAAATTGCGGAGTTCCAATACATAGGATAAGACATCAAAAAGAATGGTGAAAATATCAAACTTGGACAGAATGAATATGTAAAGAAATTAAAATATATTCCAGTTGAAACAGGCAGGAACTTAAAAGACACAATATCTACAACAGAAATTACTGAAATCAGGCAAGCTATTGGTCAACTTAACTGGCTGGCTACCCAAACCAGACCCGATCTTAGCTATGATGTTAGTGCTTTAAGTTCTATTCTCAAACAAAGCAATGTAGAATGTATAAAATATACCAATAGAGTAGTTAAGAAAGCAAAGAAGGAAAAATCCCAGATAGACATTCCTGACTTAGGAAATCTTGATCACCTAAAGATTGTTGCCTATAGTGATGCTTCATTCGCTAACCTGACAGATGGAGGATCTCAGGGAGGTTATATAATCTTTTTGGTTGGTGATAACAACAAATATATTCCCATAGCCTGGCAATCTAAGCACATTAGAAGAGTGGTCAAAAGTACACTAGCTGCCGAAACACTAGCCATGTTTGACATGTCAGAAGCCTGCCTATTTTACAGGAAGCTATTATTGGAATTACTGCAGTTGAAGTATGAACCTGAGAACATCAAGATAATATGCAAGATGGACAATTCCTGTCTCTATGACTCTGTACATTCATCCACACAGATTTTAGACAAACGGCTTCGCATAGAGATGGTTATTTTGAGAGAAATGATGGAAAGAAAGGAAATAGCAGAGTTCTCTTGGATACCTACAAATGAACAAGTTGCTGATTGCTTAACTAAGAAGGGTGTGCCTTCATTTAAAATACTTGGGTTTGTGGCACAATTTAATACAATATTTTTTTTCTCTTTTTCTTCCTCTCTATTTTTCAGAGATCATCTAAAAGAAAAAAGAGGAAGAATTGTTAACTCCACTGAGTGGTGTCCCTTGGCCACTCTTCACGATGAAGACAATTTAATCACCGGAAATGGGGAGAGGACAGTTTTGTTTTGAATTATGGCGGCGAGTGGTTCGCACATGGCGAAATAAAAATTAACTTCCCTTCATACAGTTGTCAGTGTCTATATTCCATTTTTACAAACCAGATTTTAATTTTCTATCATTGTTTTTTATTTGACTCTTTGGTTGAGAATTGTATTGTAAAATATTCTTATGGTCAGATTTTCTTAGTGCATTTTCATAGTTTGTTTACTTTTCATCAGATATTGTTTTATTTGACAATTTTTTTGATAGCCTGTGCTCTGTTCCTTTGGGAATGTGCTTGATTATGTTTTGGGATGGTTAGATCATGTGTTTATGTACTTAAAATTTGTGTTTGCTTTCAATATGGAGAGTCATTGCCAGTTTGTAAATTTAATTCTACGTTAAAATATAGGACGACTTTTCTATTTGTTTTGACTATTATCTCAAAATGTAGTTGCTTGAAGAGTTTGTAAAGTGCTTTCCTTATTTCATCATTTTTTTTTTTTTTGTTGTCTGGTGTTAACATTAATCTGTCATCTATGTATAATCCATGGTTGTCTATATGGATTATTTTGTTGATTTTATTTAAAATGTATATAGCCATCAATTCTGAAATTTCAGCTTCATCATATGATCTTTGTGGAAGATCAAAGGTACCATTATTTGATCTTTTTTAATCCATGATTTACCATTGTGCAAAAGTATTGATTTGTGGCAATGTAGGATTATATCAATATGTTCAGATGGTATATTTATGTAACTTTTAGTGAAATTAAACACTGACATAAACCTTTTTCAGAAATTGATTTGTAAAAGTTTTTTATGCCATACTTAATGAATGTATATTTATTTTCATTTTGGATTTTTTGGAACCAGGAAATGCAATCACTTGTGTTCTTCCTTTGGTTAGCTTAAGTAGCAGTTCTTAGTAAGTCATAAATATTTTTTAATATTTGATGGCTTATTTTGCAGGAGACTCTGAAGTCGCCTGGAGGCTGTAGTTGAAGCCAATGGCAGTTTTATTGAATAAATTTACTCTTTAGTATTTCAAGATATTTTTCTATAATTTTGGTAAATATATCTTTTAAAATGAGATGTCAGCATTATTTTTACTTTTGCATCATGTAAATGACAATTTATCCATTACACCCACTCAGTCAGTTAAGTGCAATATGTGATATACATTTAGTTTTTTTTTTATCCATGATTTACTAGGCAGAATATTTTTCTGCAGTAGGTCGCTATTTCTTTCTTTCTTTCTGTGGTAGACTGGTTGCCAACCAAGGCTATAAAACCCAATTTGTCCTGCTAGTCAAGCCATGGCTGAATGGAAAAAGATGGATTAATACTTTTTCCCAAGGGTATTTGCATGTAAGTGAATGCAACAAATTCAACTGGAATTTGAACTTGGCTCTCTCATTTTTCTTTCTGAGCTGATATCAATTACACCACAAGGCACAACCCCACACTCGGTAAGTTTAATAAACATAGAACAAAATAATCATACTGTAGAGAAATTTATTTGAAAAATAATAAGTGTGCATCACTAAATAAACAATGTACAAGGTGGCAACAGATTGAAGGAAATAATTCAACCATATCAGCACTTATAATTGGTATAAAGTGCCAATCACCACTCAGGTAATTCTGTCATTTTTTATGGGTACTAGACAACTTAATTTTACAAAGAAATAAGTAACATGAAGAATAATCATATTTTATTTGAATTGAAGGAGAGAAAAACCCTCTAATTCAGTTCAAAGTAAAATCCTTGAAGTAGACTGTCTCTGATTGTCAAGAGAAATAAAGAACTCCAAACACATCAGTTTCACTCTGGCCTCCAATTCCTGGTAGATATTCTTTATTTTTAGGGATGATTTTTGGACTGCTGCTGCTATTATAAGGAAAAATAATAATGCCTTTTATGCTTTGCTGGTTCTTCATTAACACAAACTACTTAATCATCCCATTATGTCAAAGAAAACTAATCTCGATCATAATTTTGGAACACATAATGAGCATCATTATTTCAGTCTTTAATTCTTTGATTAATGGAATGTTATGGTTTCACACTTTGCTGTGAATGGATCAAGGTGTATGATGCTAAAAAAGGTTGGAAAATTAGGCTGTCAATGCAGTGGTGAGGATAAGGATCAAAAATATCTGTGAATAATGACAAGAAGGGTTTGTGGTACGAATATCAGGTTACTATTGTTGCATACAACTACAGATTAGTAGTGAATATCAACAAGTTAAAGCAATAATGCTTGATTTTAGTATCCTTAAGCTTTTGGGCTCCTCTTTTTACTAATGAATAGTTAATATAAAAAATTTGACTTAACAAAAACTTGACATTCAGACAGTTGGAAGCGTCAAGATAAGTTGATTTCAAAAGATATAATACAAAAAAAATCTGAATTGTTTTTAATTCTACTTTTGTTAAGTCAAATCTTTTATATTAACTATTCATTAGTAAAAAGAAGAGCCCAAAAGGTTGGGGATACTAAAATCAAGCAGACTGGTGTGGGCGACAAAGCTGACTTTGCAGCCGAGCTTGGAAAGGACCTCCAATCCGTAGTGGAGTGAGGTAAGAAATGGCTCGTAAATTTTAATGCTTCTAAAACGAAGCTACAATCAATTAACCATCATAGACAACCGCACCTACCTCCCGTTAGCATGGACCAGGCTTGCCTCCCAGAGAGTAAAACACTACACCTCCTTGGTCTCACACTTTCAGCGGACCTCAAGTGGAATGACTATATCGAATCCATTGCTAAATCTGCTGCTATGAAAGTCGGTTCTCTGTGCAGGGCTCGGAGGTATTTTTCGTCTGAATCTATCCTGCACATTTATAAATCTACCATCTGCCCTTGCATTGAATACTGTTGCCATATCTGGTCGGGTGCCCCTGCTATTCTCCTTAGGCTACTCGACAAGGTACAGCGGAGGGTCTTTAATGTGATCAATACTGACTTGGCAGACCGCCTGCAGTCTCTCTCTCATCAGTGCGGTGTGGCTTCCCTGTGTCTCTTCTATAAATACTTTCATGGCTTCTGCTCTGATGAACTTAGATCACTGGTGCCCCCTAGGTTTGAATTTGCACAAGATACTGGATTAACAACTAGATCCCACCCTTTTACAGTGAAACTGATAAAATGCAACTGCAACTTCTACTCCAACAGTTTCTTTTCTCGTACTTCCCGACTGTAGAATTCCCTTCCACATGACTGCTTCTTTGACGGCTACAATCTCCAGGTGTTTAAATGTAAGGTCAATTCTTTCAAAAACTTTTCCCATCCTCCAAACTATCACCCCTGACATTTCTGACATTTCCTATATCTAACCACTCTTTCTATTTACCTTCCCCTATGTAACCCCAAACACAATAGTGGCAGTGGAATGCCTTGCTTGGGGTGAAACGATTAAAAAAAAAAAGGTACAGAAATTTAAATATCTAAGAAGTATTCCAACAAAAGATAAAAAGTGTGATACTGAAATCTGAAGGCGAAAGATACATTACAAAAGCTGAGTAGAGTATTGAGAGACAGGAAAAATGTGTTGCTCTACTAATGGCGAGACCAGTTTGAGACTACTTTGATCCTTTTAGCCCCAATTACACTCTTTTGGTTAGCTAGCCAATAATAATGCTCCACAAAAGGTATTGGCTAGCCAATGAAAATGCTTGACAAATGGTATTGGCTAGCCAATAATAATGCTTGACAAATGGTATTGGCTAGCCAATAATAATGCTTCACAAATGGTATTGGATAGCCAATAATAACGCTTGACAAATGGTATTGGCTAGCCAATAATAATGCTTCACAAATGGTATTGGCTAGCCAATAATAATGCTTGACAAATCGTATTGGCTAGCCAATAATAATGCTTGACAAATCGTATTGGATAGCCAATAATAATGCTCCACAAAAGGTATTGGCTAGCCAATGAAAATGCTTCACAAATGGTATTGGCTAGCCAATAATAATGCTTGACAAATGGTATTGGCTAGCCAATAATAATGCTTCACAAATGGTATTGGATAGCCAATAATAACGCTTGACAAATGGTATTGGCTAGCCAATAATAATGCTTCACAAATGGTATTGGCTAGCCAATAATAATGCTTGACAAATCGTATTGGCTAGCCAATAATAATGCTTGACAAATCGTATTGGATAGCCAATAATAATGCTTGACAAAAGGTATTGGCTAGCCAATAATAATGCTTGACAAAAGGTATTGGCTAGCCAATAATAACGCTTGACAAATGGTATTGGCTAGCCAATAATAATGCTTCACAAATGGTATTGGCTAGCCAATAATAATGCTTGACAAATCGTATTGGATAGCCAATAATAATGCTTCACAAATGGTATTGGCTAGCCAATAATAATGCTTGACAAAAGTATTGGCTAGCCAATAATAATGCTTGACAAATCGTATTCGATAGCCAATAATAATGCTTGACAAAAGGTATTGGCTAGCCAATAATAATGCTTGACAAAAGGTATTGGCTAGCCAATAATAATGCTTGACAATAGGTATTGGCTAGCCAATAATAATGCTTGACAAAAGGTATTGGCTAGCCAATAATAATGCTTGACAAAGGGTATTGGCTAGCCAATAATAATGCTTGACAAAAGTATTGGCTAGCCAATAATAATGCTTGACAAAAGGTATTGGCTAGCCAATAATAATGCTTCACAAATGGTATTGGATAGCCAATAATAACGCTTGACAAATGGTATTGGCTAGCCAATAATAATGCTTGACAAAAGGTATTGGCTAGCCAATAATAACGCTTGACAAATGGTATTGGCTAGCCAATAATAATGCTTCACAAATGGTATTGGCTAGCCAATAATAATGCTTGACAAATCGTATTGGATAGCCAATAATAATGCTTCACAAATGGTATTGGCTGGCCAGTAATAATGCTTGACAAAAGTATTGGCAAGCCAATGATAACGCTTGACAAAAGGTATTGGCTAGCCAATAATAATGCTTCACAAAAGGTATTGGATAGCCAATAATAACGCTTGACAAAAGGTATTGGCTAGCCAATAATAATGCTTCACAAATGGTATTGGCTAGCCAATAATAATGCTTGACAAATTGTATTGGCTAGCCAATAATAATGCTTGACAAATCGTATTGGATAGCCAATAATAATGCTTCACAAATGGTATTGGCTGGCCAATAATAATGCTTGACAAATGGTATTGGCTGGCCAATAATAATGCTTGACAAATCGTATTGGCTGGCAAAATAATAATGCTTGACAAACGGTATTGGCTAGCCAATAATAATGCTTGACAAATGGTATTGGATAGCCAATAATAATGCTTGACAAATGGTATTGGCTAACCAATAATAATGCTTGACAAAAGGTATTGGATAGCCAATAATAATGCTTGATAAATGGTATTGGCTAGCCAATAATTATGCTTGACAAATGGTATTAGCTCGCCAATAATAATGCTTGACTAATGAGCTTGTGTCATATGCCTTGAAGTGGAGAAAAAGGAGCCCCCAAGAACCCAGTATGATTGATTATCTAGTCAAAATAATGGCCCTGTGTCATAAATATCAAAGAGAGAGATGAGAAGCTCTATACCAGCTCGTCTCTCACTGGTGAGCCAATCAAAATTATGGCCTTGCATTGCTCATATCCACTTTCAGTGGAACATTTTCCATGTTTTCGAAATATCACCCTCATTTTACCTAATTATCACAGGTATCATTGTCACCTCTACCTGTAACTGTGTTTCCCTGATAAAAACAAACTTGACCTGTAAAGATTTGCATTGTGTCACTCATTTCAACAAAAAATTCGTAAATATTTGCGATGAAAACATCTCGACTTGATTTTGTTAGGCTTTTTAGAACATCAGTTTGAAGTCATTTTTTTTTAAATTTTCATTCATGTTTTTTTTTTTAATTTTATCTTTCATCTTTGCTTTCATCTCCATGGTTTCTTTTTCAAAGAAATTTTTTAGTAAATTTCTGATTTTCTGGATTAGTTTTTAATACAATTTAATATCTTTTTTACTAAAAAGAGTTTATATATTAAGTTCTACACAGTTTCAACATTTTAATTATTTTTTTTATCAATACAATTTTAATATTATCCTTTTTATTGAAAAATAATTTTTATAAGGTTGCTAAGATCTGTGGTAAAAAAAAAAATCTTAACAGAAGCTCATAGTTCAGGATTTTTTCCCAATCCCAACAAATATACAGCATGATGTTCATAGGATCAAAACCTACTTTTGGGGTGGCTAAATTTAGTTCATGTCACGTTCATGTTGAGTTTTTTATTTAATTTTTTTTTTTTTGTTCTTTTAGTTTTTTTCTTTTGTAGAAATTGTCTAAACGTTCTGTATGTCCAAGTGCTTTCAGCTATTCCCTTAACCATTATCAATGATAATCTTTTTTTACTTTTAAGTGAATGGATGGATTTTTTATGTATGCATCTAGAGTTATAGGAATGTTTTTATTTTACAAACATGGTCAGCACATTGTGGCCATGTTCATAGTTGATGTTATTGAGTGTTGGCTGTTTCTTTTTTATTAATAGTTCTTCTTTTATAGTTAACTTTTTTTGCATGTGTATGACCTATTATATTTGTATTGTCTGCAGGTATGTCGCAGATTGAGTTTGGTAGATCTCCCTATGTGTTTAAATGAGACCTAATTGAGCTATTGTCATAGATATGTAACATGAGCCTTCTTGTTGGGCACATAGTGGTATATCGAATATAATTAATATGGAATTTGGTTTGATCATAAACACAATTCCTTAATGCACAGGTGAATTTATATACAATATTGTTTCTCTGTAATTTGGATCTTGCATGTGAATTACTGTTGTTGACAATGAGGTTAGCAGTTTTAAATTTTTTGTAGTAGATAATTAGTTTACTTGTCTTGTTTTTGTTGAATGGAGTTGTATGTTTATGTACAATGTTTCTAAGGGATATATATAAAGAAATAGAGGGAAATGAAAGAAAGAAAAACATTGAAAAGATTGTTTGTGCCATATCAAATGACAACCAATAAAAGATGGAAGAACTGAAAAGACATAAAGGCTGCAATACGTTAAAATGCTTTATACAATACAGAGTGCAATAAGTAAACTGTCACCACCATTTTATATGTTTAATTTTGCATATGTGCATTGTTCGTTTTTGATTTTGTTGACTAGAGATGGAAGGACCCATAATTATATATATATATTTATTTATATATATATATATATATATATATATATATATAGTGTATCGAGGCAGCAAATAATTTTCTAAACATATACTGTTAAATATGAGAGACAATGAATGTCTATTATGTTTAATCATGAGCCGTTCTAAACGTCGTATTTTGGCTTTAATTTCAATTGAAAATAAAGACGAAAATTCTCCAACATTTGGATAATTTTTATTAATTTGGTTCTAAGCTTTCGGCTCACATGACTTTTAAATCTGGCTATAACGCATTACATTGCATTTGAATACATGGTTCTGTTATCATTTCACACTATCACGCAGTGTGACATCAGAGAACTGCATTGCAAATTTGCGAACTGTGTTTGTTATTTTTAGTAACTATTGCTGTTGCCTAGTGGAGTTTTATGTCAACACAAAATAAAATCGTCGGTGATGGTGGATGTTATTGTGTTACTATCTTGGTAACCTCTCTGAAGATGGCTCATGTGAGCTGAAAGCTTAGAAGCAAATTAATAAAAAATTATCCAGAGAATTTTTGTCTTTATTTATTTTCAACTGAAATTAAAGCCAAAATACGTTTAGAACAGCTCATGATTAAACATAATAGACATTCATTGTCTCTTATATTTAACAATATATATATATGTTTGTGTGTGTGTGTGTATATAAAATTTGTGTATTTAGGCAGCAAATTTTTTTTCGGCATGTCAGATCAAATAAATTGCAAACATTGTGTCTGCTTATTTTTAATAAAATCCATTTATACTCACAGATAATCTTTCACATATTATAACTGAAAGATGTAAGAAATATGCTGTAACTTTGATAGATGATTTTATTATCCATTTCTTGATGTTTCCAAGTACTTTCAATCTCCTTTCAAGATCATCTTCAGAGGTATAAGTTGTGGTAACAAAGAATAACTGCAAAACTGTGTTGCTAAATTCAAATTTACCTTGGGAGAATGTATTGTTTGCAAGTTTGTTGCTTATTAAGTTTGGGAAATATTCCTGCATGTTTAAATAAGACCTAATTGAGCTATGGTTAGAGAGATGTAACATGAGTCTTCTTGTTAGGCATGTAGTGCATATCCAATATAATTATTATGGATGGAATTTAGTTTGAGTGGGAACACAGTTCCTTAAGGGACATGTGAATGCATAAACAATTTTGTTTCTCTGTAATTTGGATCTTGCAGCTGAATTATTAATGTTGACAATGAGGTTAGCAGTTTTAAATTTTTTATGGTAGATAATATTTTATTTTTGTCAACTGGAGTTGTATATTTCTTTAAATTATTTCTAAGTGAAAATTCATATTGCTTATAGTTGCCATGAATTTTATTTTCATAGAAAAGAAATAAAAATATGTATATAGGTGACTAGGATGGACTCTCCCTTGAATGGGAACCTACCAAGCATTTGGCCTTATAAAACCTTTCCTTAAATTATGATGGTCAGAGATTCTCTGTTAGGCAGGACCCATCTTACTTTGTATTAGATTAATCTCAATTCTGCCCTAGCAACAAAAAACATGGCTATGTATGTATGTATGTAACAGAAAATTAACAAAACATGCATACAGAGAACATTCATTAAATTCTTCAAATGTCAATGAGCACTAAAATTAAGTTATTGTTTAAGAGATTTCTGTTGAAAAAAAGTACTAAATTTGTTTCAGTTTCATTATGTTAAATATTGGCAAAAGTTTTGTGTTTCTTTTTGAAAACTCCAGAGCAGTTGTTGACCAGTTTTTCACTGCAAACTTTTACATAAACCTAAATAATGTTTTTATTTTTTTTCTTTTATTCTTTTTTTAATCATATCACCCCGAGCAAGGCAGCAATGCCACTGATGTGCCAGGGGCTACGTAAGAGTGAAAAGATTGGAAAAGAGAAAGCTGGAAACCACATCCTAAACAAGGAACAAGGGATGAGCCTCTACACCTGTTCAATAGACTTGGGTGGAGTGTGAACCGGGCAATAGTTTAGTCTATCTACTCCAATTGAAAAAAAAAAAAAAAAAAACAACAGAAGAAAAGTGAAAAGATTGGAAAAGAGAAAGCCGGAAACCACATCCTAAACAGGGAACAAGGGATGAGCTGTCTAAGAAATGTAAACTGTCACTTTCTGATTCTAAATATATGCCCTTTTTGTTTCCATTTTCCTTAAAACATTGTCATTACTAACATGTTCAATCCATTGTATTCTCAGCATCCTTCTGTAGAACCATATCTCTGTTTCCTCAAATCTTCTTTTCATCTGTGATAAAGCTGTTCAGCATTCACTGCCATATAAGAGATTAGGTTTCTTATTAGGTTATTTTTTTTTTAATCATTTAAGTGGGAAATATATAATTTTTTCCTTTCTATACATCATTTGAGTGAATCCCTGGCAAAGTTGACTGTGGAGATAACAGCATTGTGCTGCTACTACTATAAGGACAAGTAAAGAAATTAGTTTATTCAAGTGTACATTGAATTTCTTTTTTATTACCTCTTATGACATAAGTTCCAAGAGATTTTGATTAGATATTTGGCAACAGAACAGCATAAGGAAAGTTGATTCCTACATATCTCAAGACTATTTTAGGAAAGAGAACGTAAAAAGTCACAAGGGAAAATCATAATTGCTTTTCAGATTCTTTTGTCCAAACATTTGATGCCTCCTTTGAGAAAGACATGAAGCCATCACTTTTTTCTCCAGCTATGGTTTAAATAGCATGGTAGAATAGACTCTCGAGCCTTGGATGGTGTAGCAACTGAGGTGAAAGACAACTCTGAATTAAAAAATTATGGAGAAGGCAGCTATTTCATTATTTCTCTGAAGAAGGCCTCGTGATTCGCAGATAATAAAGAACAAAGAATCAGAGGAGAGCTCCGATTGTCTATGTTTTGAAAGAACATTATATTTTTTAAAAATCTAATATCATTATTCTGTTTGAATGTATGACTGTTAGGTTTTACTCCTTAGGATCAGAGTAAAGCATCTGTCCAATCTCTAGAAAAGAGCTGGAATCAGTTACATTGTCTGACTGAGAAAACTACATAATAATATTAAACAGGAATGAATTTGGAAAATTGAGGGAGGGGGGGAGAGGAGGATGGGGAGAGGAGGAGGAAGAAGAAGAGGAGAACAAAGTAAATGTACAAAGTAAGAAAGCTCAAGAAAAATAAAAAGAAAACTGGTTCAAGGGAAATAGATATAGAGTTCTATTTTTTTTTTTTTAATCATTTCACCCAAACCAAGGCATTCCACTGCCACTATAGCGCAGGGGGTTACATAGAAGAAGGTGCTGAAAGAGTGATTAGATATAGGAAATGTCAGAAGGAGGGTGATAGACAAGTAAGGAGGTACATAGGAAGAGTGTTTGAGAGAATGGATGCAAGTTAGTGTGATAGGAGATGTCTATTGACCTTAGATTTAAATTCCTGGAGATTGTAGCTGTCGGGGAAGCAAGTATATGGAAGGGAATTCCACAGGTGGGAAGTGCAAGAAAAGAAGCTGTTAGAGTAGAAATTGCGGTTACATTTTATCGGTTTCACTGTAAAAGGGTGGGACCTAGTTGCTAATCTAGTATCTCATGCAAATTCGAACCTAGGGGGCACCAGTGATTTAAGTTCATCGAAGCAGAAGCCATGAAAGTATTTATAGAAGAGGCACAGGGAAGCCATGTCACGCCGGTGAGAGAGTGACTGCAGCCGGTCAGCCAAGTTACAGATTCTCTGTTGTATTTTGTCAAGAACCCCGAGGAGAATAGTAGGGGCACCCGACCAGATGTGGCAGCAGTATTCAATACACAGGCGGATGGTAGATTTATATATGTGCAGGATAGATTCAGACGGAAAAATATTTTCTTATTTTTTTTAATTGTTCCAAAATTGATTTGATCACATCTACATATTATCTATATCTATTAGGGTTAGTAAAACTGTTTAATATATGAATTGAAATAAGAGAAAGTATAAATAAGAACTAGATTAAATCTCTCTAGGCTTAAGCAGTGAAATCAGTTCAGTCTACCCTACTAGATTAAATAAAGTGTTCATTTCAAAATTCCCTATAAGCTACCCAGATCAATATACACCTGATGAAGGCTAAAACATTGTGATATTGTTGGGGCACTCTCCACCTTTGTCTACAGTAATGGACTGTGCTAAGCACTACATAAAATAGTGGTGATGATACCTCAGGGAAGACCTCGGAAGTCAGCCGAGTAAACAAGTCAGTCGGGTATTTCCGGTATTGGACCGAAGTGTTCTATTGGTCAGACTCTTACGTCTCACGACAATACATTCCACTAAACCCTTGTTCTGTATTCTACTAACGACCTCTTTTGTAAATACTTCTCTTCCTGGTAATACACCTACTTTATACAACTACGTTGTTTGTATTGATTTCACAATAATTCTTACATGCAACATAACAGATATCAACAACAAAGATGAGAACAATAGTCTGAGTATAAATAATGTAAATGATGATAACTCCACATTCTATAAATTCAAGCAGAAAATAAGAAAATTTCATATTATATTTATACAAACATTAGCAAAAATGTAATCTATCAATAATCTCTCTCTCTCTCTCTCTCTCTCTCTATATATATATATATATATATATATAAAAATGTACATTTTGTTTTTACACTGAAAGAACATCAGAACATCTCCCTCTCTCTCTCTCTCTATATATATATATATATATAAATTATAGTTTAGAACATGTACAAATTATAATCTATTATAAAGTGTACATTTTGTTTCAACATTGAAAGGACAATGTCTCATCAGGTAGTAAATGCTATTTTTTTAAGGAAGATGGAAAATTCACTTCCTTAAATTCTTTTCCATCTCCCTCAAAAAGTAGTGGTTACTACCTGATGAGACATTGTTCTTTCAATGTAAAAACAAAATTTACATTTTATAGTAAATTATAATTTGTACATGTTTTAAACTATAACTTATAATAAATATTCATTGCTCTATATCTATATGGAGCACTGTTTTAAAATAATGTTTTGAACATTGTTAATATTTTTTTCATTCCTTATTCACTTGGATATATATATATATATAGAGAGAGAGAGACAAGAAAATAAACGAAAACTCAAAATCCTAGAAGCTATCTACATCAAACAGCTTAAACCTAACTTAAATAAAATAAATCTCGACATCTCTACTAACATACTCTAATGCCTCTAATTGATGGGAGAGGTCATAGTTACTACGCTTACCCCCTCTACTCATAGTAGTAGTAGCTCGCAGACCAATCCCCTCATGCCACTATACCCTCATGAGACCAAGAACCACACCACCACTATTTTGTCACCATCTGTGGCCATCCGCCACGTTAAAAATGGACTTGTCTCTTTGGTTTAATTTTCTTTGTTTAATTCCACTTTGTTAATAACTTAAATGTTCTATGTTCACTATATGTTAAACGTTCATTCTTTGATAATGGCTTATGTAAGCCGAAAGCTCAAACCCGATAAAAAAATCAACAATTACTGCAATTTCTTGTCATCTTTTAACTCTCAACTTATCAGATTATACGAAAGGAAAATAAATAGACATAACTTGTCTATATTATTCAATGAAACCTGTATTAATGAAAAAATGCTGCCAAAATACACAATATATATATATATATATATATATGCCATTTTTACTTCAGGAAGTGGTCAATCATAGCACTCTACAACATCTGATAAGTTTTGCTCCATTAAAACCCCTCTTTGTCTTTGTTGTTCTGATTCAGCCAAGTTTTCCTCACATTTGTTTTCCCTCAAGTAGATTATGGAGATCATTGTTTGATGATTTTCAATAATAATGTTTGTATAAATAGTGAAAAAGTAAATTTGGTCATAGTAACTTCTAAAATCAGATTGTTTTTATGTTATATTGTTCAACATCATTTGAGAAGGTTTTTTTTAATCATTTCACCACATGTGAGGCAATAATACCACAACTACACAAAGAAAAACAATAAAATAACAGGTTTCCAGGAAATATAAGATAGGGATGTTGCATTTAAATTTTTGAAGATCAGTGATGTCAGGAGATCAAGAGATCAGAAGAGAGTTCCAAAGATGAAAAGTGTGAGAAAAGGGACTATTAGAATAGAACTTATGGCTACATCTAGATACTTTAACAGTAAAATGGTGAGACCCAGTTTGCAATCTAATAATATGTTTAAATTCATGCAGTCAAAATGCCAAGAAAGAAAGGAACATATGCCATCATTTGGAAATGGAAAATTTGTTCATAACAAAATCTAATATCGAGCCATTCTTACGTCCTCTCTTTCCTGCATTTTATAATGATTGACATCACTCAAGATGGCTTATATAAATTTATTTTACAAATTAAACATTCATTCATGATGAAAGCCAGAACCCCAAAAAAGCTTATCAATTCAGGGAAAATATCCAAATAGCTTGACATACCCTGTTTCACTGTCTAATTTTTTTTTTTTTTAATCATTTCACCCCGAGCAAGGCGGAAACGCCACTGATGTGCAGGGGGCTACATAAATGTATAAAGATTAATTAGAAAAGAGCGAGGAGTACAAGCTAGTTAGAAAGGAACAACAGAAAGCTTAGAAAGATGACAGATACATAGGTGGAGAGAAAGGGAAGGTTATACAGGGGAATCTATTGTTTTGAAATTAGAAGTAATTGTTATTTTGTCAATGTCTCGTTCAAGGAAAAGTACAATTCAAGGATTAGCTAAGGGATTATTTTTTAGTCTGTCTGAAATCAAGTGTAAATGATATGTAGATGGAAATGCTGAAAGATCCTTAAGCACATTTCCATAATTTGCAGATCACTGAACTAAGCAAGAATTTCAAGGATGGTTTTCATGAAAAATCCACTAAAAGGTTTTTAAATCAATTGAATGATTACGAGAATATACTTATTTGTTTGAACAAATCAGACATAGAATTTTCAGAACATTAACAAGCAACTTTTGTTTAAAGAAGAAAAAAAGAAGACAGTATTTTATGTAAAAATAACATTCCAACAGTAAAGCATCGTGATTGGACATATCATTTTATGGGGTTGTCTAGCACTGTAGGTTCTGGGAAATTCACTAGGATTCATGGAGAAATGGGTTTGCTTAGATATCAGTTCCTTCTCTTAAGAATCTTTTACTGTTTGCTATCTACTTAGAATGCAATTCATGATCTGAGGCAATAACAAAATATACTTCAAAAGGCACCTCAGAATAGTTTAAGAAAAAAACATTGGGTTAATGGCTCTTTTAATCTTCTATGTGCCATGTTTCTTCAGGAATTTGGCTCTCTACAAATTCCTCTCCTTTGTCACTCATAATAAGTTTTGTCTTTTTGCCATCTCTTCCAAACTCTGTTCTGCTATCCATTAAGTAAAACTCACCAGGTAGGTCATGAAAATCTAAAATCAGAGCTAATAAATGAGGGGTGTAATGTAATTTTTTTTTTTGACTTCCAAGAGCGAAAACGACCTCGCTGCTGCTGCACACACTGTCGTCTTGCCATCTGATTAAGACTGCCCGCGGTTGTTAAGGGAGCAGCCCCGCGGTCTAGTAGCTGGATGTGCGTTGTGGTGCATTGGATATCGGCTCGGAACGAGAAATCGGGGAGCCAAGTTCGAATTCCAGTTGAATTCATTGCATTCACTTACGCACAAATACCCTTGGGAAAGGTATAAATCCACCTATTCCTTCCAGTTATGGGTTAAATAACAGGACAGATTGGGTTCTATAGCCTTGCACTGCAACCAGTCTACCGCAGAAAGCAATGGCAACCTACTGCGGGATAATCTTCTGCCCAGTCAGTCATGTCTCGAAAGAGACATGATTGTCCAAACATGTATCACATATGGCACTTAACTGACTGATAATGTAATTGCTAGAGCAGTGGAAATTGAAGCAAGGGGTTTTGTTGCAGGCACTCTGTATCAATTTCTATGCCAAATTGGAATCAAAGGGTGTAATAGGACCAAAAGTATAAAATGCCTAATAGAAGTAATGGAAAATAATTTTATATGAATATGGACAAAAAGAAATATTCCGTGGAGTGTTTCAGCAAACATGACGGCATGACATGACTGATTGTGAATGCGTAATGAGGTTCATGTAACATTCTCAGAATATGAGGTTTGCCGTTTTTCAATATTTTTCTTTAATTTAATTTTGCCATTAGACATTTGAACTAGTATAACTACAACACACTTGTATATCGTTATAATGGAGCATCACATCAGTGAGGTGGGGCCAGTGTGCAAGTGAAACCATTGAGAGGAAGGGCCTGAAATGGTGCACATTCTCTCCTGATGACCCCAGTTTAAATATAAATTCGAAAGGAACACATTAAAAAAGTCCAATGAAGTCATATGTCGTGGAGAAGCTTGGTGGAAATGTCATTGGCACGAGGAGCATTACATATTCAGTTCGCTTCAGGTGAGTTTCAATTACTTTCCAGTAATTTTCTTCTGTATTGCCTTTCTCTGGTTTTCTTGCCTTCAACCTGTCCCTGTGTGTATCAAATTTTCAAAACCCTTTTTCCTTATTATGTGCCCTAGAAATTTCAACTCTCTTTCTTGTTGATGTTAAGTTTAAGTGTCCTCCCTGTTACTGTTGTCTCTAGAATTTTTGCATTGCTTACATGTTCAGTCTCTGATATTCTCAGCATCTTTTAGTAGAACCACATTTTTCTTGCTTCATATATGAGGAGATTGTCTAACATTCACTGCAATATTCTTCTTCTTTATGTGCCATGTCTCATTAGGACGTAGGTGATCACAAACTTCCACTTGCCCCTGTCCCTTGTCATTCTTGACATTTTTTTTCTTGATATCTCTCCCAAACTCCAGGCCCACCTTCCTCATCACGTGTTCCAGAAGCCTCAGCTGTTTTTTCATGATGCAAAGTATAAGTTTCTTTTTCATTTGCATCCTCTTCAAAATGTTGTCATTGCTCACATGTTCAATCCATGATATCCTCAGTATCCTTCTGTAGAACCACATTTCTGTTGCTTCGAGTTTCTCCTTCATCCTTGAGGAGATTGTCCAGCATTCACTGCCATAAAGGAGGACAGACATCATATAACAGTCCAGTACTCTTTTTTTTGTTTCCTATGAAATTTTCCTGTATCTCAATGCTCTACTCAGCTTCTGGAATGCATCATTTGCCATACCAATTTGCCTTCAGAACTCAGTGTCACACTTTCTATTCTTTGTTCTCAGGTATGTAAATTTCTGTACCTGCTTGATTTCAGTTTCCCTGATTCCAGTTGGCGTTTTGGGTTCTTCTTTTTACTATGACCATGCATTCAGTATTTTTGTAGTTTATGTTGAGTCCTTTCTTTAGCTATCTTCTCTAGGATGTCTTGTAGTTTTTTTTCCATGTCTGCTATCAGCACTGTATCATCTGCATATCTTATATTGTTCAAATTGTGGCCACCAGTAACAAATCCTGGCAGGACTTCTAGTTCTCTCAGAATCACAGTATAGGTTGAAGAGATTTGCTGAGAAGATACATGCCATATAAGAGGACTAATTTTACGTAAGAGTCAGTTAAGTGCCATACAGGAAACACATGAGCGATCATGTCTCAAAAGAGACATGACTGACTGGGCAGAAGATTATCCTGCAGTAGGTTTCCATTGCTTTCTGCAGTAAACTGGTTGCCAGCCAAGGCTATAGATCCCAATCTGTCCTGTTATTTAACCCATAACTGGAGGGAAGAGATGGATTAGTACCTTTCCCAAGGGTATTTGCGCATAAGTGAATGCAAGGAATTCAACTGGAATTTGAACTCAGCTCCCCGATTTCTCTTTCCGAGTTAATATCTACTGCACCATAAAGCAGATCCATAAAGGTCAGTCAGTTAAGTGCCATACGTGATACACGCTTGGGCGATCATGTCTCAAAAGAGACATGACTGACTGGGCAGAAGATTATCCCGCAGTAGGTTGCCATTGCTTTAGGCGGTAGACTGGTTGCCGACCAAGGCTATAGAACCCAATCTGTCCTGTTATTTAACCCATAAATGGAAGGAATAAACAGATTAATACCTTTCCCAAGGGTATTTACGCGTAAGTAAAGGCAATGAATTCAGCTGGAATTCGGACTCGGCTCCCCGAATTCTCATTCCGAGCCGATATCCAATGCACCACAACGCACATAAGGGTACCTGACCTAAATCTAATCAAACAATTGTGGTATGAATTGAAAATTGAATTTCACAAATGAAAACTATAGAATCTGAATAATTTGCAATTATTCTCTATTGAATAATTTGCAATTATTCTCTATTGAATAATTGTTGAGAATCCCAATTCCAATTGCGAGATGCAGAAATTATGCTAGAGGATATAAAAAATTACTATTGGCAGAGATTGGTGCCAAAGGTGTGTCAACTATGTATTTGTAGAGGAGATCAAATAGATAGTTATTGTACACTTTCAATATATTTTTGCCTTAATAAATTACTATCTCTTTTAATTAAAACTGCATTCTTTAGCTGAAAATTATGTTCAGACTTCTAAAAATGAATGACTAATGTATTGAGTATGCTGTTTTATAAAAGATCCTTTTTGTGTTCATCTATTCCTTTGTTAAATACCCTGGATGTCTCAAAGGATCTATTATGGAACAACACACTTAATGTATTAACGATTCATCATAAGATGTCTGACCATAATTTTGACTTTAGAAATTCCATTTTAACTAAAGAAGTAAATAATTTATTAAGCTGAAAATGTATAGAAAGTGCACTGATTTCATACTCTTCTATGGTAAAAGTCATGAAAATAAAGTATTGTTAATAATGGAAATAAAACATTATTTGTTATCTATAATAAACAGGTCATCATATCCATTTTTGAATGATTAACTAAAAAAAGTAAGGGAATTTATTCTAGGGGTCAAATGTTTTGACCCTCAAATTATTTTCTCATCTTTATGCATAGGTATGCAGAAGGGGTGACATAGAGATGTAAGAACATAAAAAAAAAGGCATGGTCAATAGATATCAAGAAAAGTTACAGTGATAGATTGAATGAACAGCCATAAAAAATGTAATATTGTAAAAAAAATATAAGGAGACACAGAAGAGAAGTTAAGAAACAAGTGAGGATTCACTAAAAAAAAAAACGTATTTGCTTATTTTTGATTTTTGTGCGTACGAAAGTTGTCCACTTTTGATAAAATATGGATGGGCAACAAAGCTGGTGTAAAGTAAAAGGGTTTACCAGTTGTAATGGCATTTGGGAGAATATTTCAATAGTTACAAATTAAATGAATACCACATATAGAAGAATTTATATCTGAGGTGTAGATATAGAAGAATTCAAAGGAGTATCCTGTCCATAAAGTGGGAGGATAACTCTTTAGGAGAGCTCTAAATATATATGTATATAAATACAGTCAGTCAGTTAAGTGCCATACGTGAAACACGCTTGGGCGATCATGTCTCGAAAGAGACATGACTGACTGGGCAGAAGATTATCCTGCAGTAGGTTGCCATTGTTTTCTGCGGTAGACTGGTAGCCAGCCAAGGCTATAGAACCCAATCTGTCCTGTTATTTAACCCATAACTGGAAGAAAGAGATGGATTAATAGCTTTCCCAAGGGTATTTGCGCGTAAGTGAATGCAATGAATTCAACTGGAATTCGAATTCGGCTCCCCAATTTCTCATTCCGAGCCGATATCCACAACGATAGAGCAAATATATATAAAAATTAAGACAGACACGTTATTCCATTAAGTGGAAGTATAAGCCTATTTTAGGCGAATCATCTTCAGCTTACGTCTTTATTGCACAGAAGATTTTTGTGTAAAATCTTCCGTACAATAAAGACAGAAGCTGAAGATGGTTCACCTGAAATAGGCCTCTACTTCCACTTAACCATAGAATAACATGTCTGTCTTAATTTTTACATATATATAAGAAGGAGAGAAAACAAATACTAATCTTCTGCTGTGAGTTCAAAAAGACTGGCAGTATATTTCTTTGAGAAACTTGTAATGACATTAGGTTACAAGTTTGTTTCAGAAGTTCAGCTTCAAGAAGTATGTTTTATGTTTGTTGAACTGGTATATTTTCTTGTCTTGAATGGAAATATATGTTTATGCAATAAGTTGTTGTGGGAACTGTAAGTGCAATAACTTTTTACAGTGTCACCAAAGGTCAAAACTATGGATCATCAACACTCTAATGATTGCCAGCATGCATGAGTCTTTAGAGTGGCTTGTCTCAGCACTCAACATTATATAGTCATCCATAATGACTACTATTAGTTTGATAAATAATTTGCATATCCAGCAGATTTCTTTATTAATGTGTTTGAAGCACAGCTCAGAGTTTTACTTTTGCAGGGAATACATGCAATTATTTTGTTCGATTAGATAAGTGATTTTCATTGCTACAGAAATACTGTGCTTTCATAAATTCTGTCCAACAGTGTAATTTGTTTGTATGCAATTCCTGGTTCACCCTGAGGGCTAAGAAGCTTACCCGGAGACGATATGAGACATGTCTTGTCACTCTGGCATCCTGTGGTTGAAGCGAGGTAAAAGAGAAAGAGTTTCATTCATCTTTTATACTGTTTTAGACAATGCCACCGAGTGGGTGTTAAGGTAAGTGTCAGACAAGGTTGAAGAAATCAGTCTTTCAAGGGATAAGATGGAAAATGAAAACAGACAGACAAAAGTTGAGAGAAAAGCAGAAGATAATCTTGGTTTTAAACATCTTGGGAATTTTCATAAGTTTGGCTGGAATAATATTATTGTTAATAAAAGAATTTGAATCTTTTAGCTTTTAAAGAAAGAGAATCAATAAATTTGTGCCCAATCTCTTTTTAAGTTTATTTTTCAACAATCAGGTGGATGTATGAGTGGTGTAATGGATATCAGCTTGGAATAAGAAATTGGAGAGCTGAGTTCAAATTTCAGCTAGGTTCATTACATTGTTACACACAAATACCCTTAGGAACAGTATGAATCCATTTCCTCTGCCCATCTATGAGTTAAATAGTAGAGCTTGTATCTGGAAAAAAATCATTGTTATTCTCAAAAAATTGTTAATGTCATATTCACTTAGAAAATAATTCTTACAATTCAAAATATGTATTGGCTTGAATTAACCCAGAAAGGGTTCATAAATAATGAAATCATAATCATATTCACTAATCAATTGTATTTTTACTCATCCGTGTCTATCTTCAAAAAGTCCATCTAAAATTGGGTTTACTTGAAAGAGAATAAATTTCAGTTAGACGATATGTAAAATACAAAACCAATGTCTACATATTGTACAGTATTAAGAAAACATTTTATTTATGGTTTAATAATGTAAAATGATGCTTTTGTTTGTAAATTTATTTGTTTTAATTTTAAGAAAGGTGGTTAGATCTGTCACTGAGTATTATTTGTTTTTCATTGGAGGAATACAAAAGACAATTACCTCAGTACCAGAGATAAAATCCCATGAGTCACATGACAGTTGCTTAGTGATGTCATTTCATAGCGGGATAAAAATGACCAGCTTCCAGGAGTAAAAATGAGCAGTTGCTTTTTTAATACAAGCAACAAATCTACCATCTGCCAATGCATTGAATACTGCAGCCATTATCTGGTCAGGTGCTCCTGATATCCACCTCAGGGTCCTTGACAAAATCCAACGGAGAATCTGTAATGTGATCAATCCCGACTTGGCAGCTCAAATATAGTCAATTTCTCACCGGCGCAATGTGGCTTCCCTGTGTCTTTTCTACAAATACTTTCACGGCTTCTGCTCCGATGAACTTGGCTCACTGGTGTTCCCTATATATAAATTTACTCAAACCACAAGATTAGCAACTAGGTCCCACCCTTTTACTGTGAAACCAATAAATTGTAAATGCAAGTTCTACTCCATCAGCTTCTTTTCTCGCACTTCCCGCCTGTGGAATTCACTTCTGTTTACTTGCTTTCCTGACAGCTACAATCTCCAAGAATTTAAATGTAAAGTCAATAGTCATCTCCTATCTCACTAACCTGCATCCTCTCTCTCATGCTCCTTTTTCCGTCCATCCCACTCTCATCAGTATTCTCACCCTTCTCTTACCCTCTTCCTGACATGCCCTATAACCTGTCACTCTTTCTCATAACTTACCTCCTGACATGATGTAAAGGAGACAGAAAACTATGCCAAGACATGGAATGGAATACAAGAAGCTACACAAGGAAATAAGAACTAACTGCAGACAGGCTACAGAGGAATGGCTCAACAACAAATGTCCAGAAGTAGAGAGATTGAGCAAGACTAATAAAGAACACATATCTGAAGAAATAAGGAAACAAACAGGCCAAAAAACATGCCCCTCAACAGGATGTACAAAATCCAAGGATGGAACAATCATATTAAAGAAAGAGGAAATACTCCAATGATAGGAAGAATATCTAAAAGATTTCTTCCATGACAAGAAATAGCAACCAACAATAAACAAAAATGCTGACAGACTGGAAATATTAAAACCCAAAGTGGAAGCTGCAATGGCCAAACTGAATAGAAACAAAGCAGCTGGACCAGACGGCATTGTAATAGAGATGTTGACAGCCTTAGATGATTTTGGCATAGAGAAAATTTGCAGAAAGAATTAATGAAATCTACAACAGATTGATGACTTAAGCAGATCAATTTTCATAGCTCTGCCTAAGAAGCCAGGTGCAAACGAATGCGAACTTCACTGAACAATCAGTTTAATGAGCCACATAACAAAACTCATCATCCAAATCCTGATGAAAGGAACGTGAAGTAGAATCAAGTTAGAAATAGGACAGGAAGAGTGCAATTTTGTCAAGAACACTGGAATAACGAATGCAATATTTTATGCTTAGGATGCTATCAGAAAGGGCAATACAAAAGAAAAAAGACGTGTACCTATGTTTTATAGATTATGCAAAGGCATTTGACAAAGTATGCCACAAAGAATTGATAGAAATGCTCAGCAATGTCGACATATTTGGGAAAGACATTAGAGTTATCAAGAATTTCTAATGGCAGCAAATTGCCTGCATGTGGACAGAAAACAAATTTAGCATATATACTATGATAGAAAGGGAATGGAGCTGAGTAAGTGGATAACAGAGCAGGGTTTGGGTGGGCTAATAGGAAAAAGTGTGCTAAGAGCAAGCAGGGATAGGGTGACGTGGAGGGCCATGATCATCTACGTCCTGAAAGAACATGGCACATAGAAGAAGCTTAGTTAAAACTGAAAGATACAAATTAAGTCATGTTTTGTTTCCAGGGGTATTTTAAATACATTGCTGCTCTTAATATCTATTCTGTATAAGGTTTATAAAAGTCTACCAGTTGAGCAATGTTGTATCGCTACTAAATTAGTCCTGGTGCTTATAAACTCCCTCTAAATATCTTTCTGCTACAAC
>JBBBDQ010001125.1:1640000-1660000 GCA_037127315.1 Ascarosepion bandense
TATCCACTAAAATAACGTTTATAGTAATGAAAAAAATGCCATATTTAAACCTTTTGATTGCTTATATTAAGTCTGAAAGGAAATATTGCCTTAATACTGGTGTAACAAAATAAAAATTATGAACGTGTTAGCTATAGTAATATAATTTTAACCCAACACGAATATGATATCATATTTCATTCTTTTTGGTGAGTAAGCAACTTCCTTAGTCTAACGGTAGGACTTCTAAAATTACAGGATGGACATTTTCAGTGTTGATTGTAAAGTGCTCTTAATTTTTGAAATTTTAGAGAGAATGAGATGTTGAACAAAGGATTAAAGTTTCTTCTTCAAACAAAACTCACTTCTATCTACATCTGACCAGAGTAGGTGCTAGGAATTGTAGGGCTCAAACTGATGGTGGGGGTGCGAAGTGCTGCAGGGCCCCCAATCTATAAAAGTAAAAATTTATGTATGTTTATATTTTTTGTAGTATGCTTGTTTCAACAAAAAAAAAAGTCTAAATGCTTGATATACTAAAATTATCAAAGACAATATGAAAGTTTTATTTTTTTAATACAAAGGCAATTACAGACATATTGCTTATATACAGGTAGTGTGTCGTGGTGCATTGGATTTCGGCTTGGAACGAGAAATCAGGGAGCCGAGTTCGAATTCCAGTTGAATTCATTGCATTCACTTACGTGCAAATACCCTTGGGAAAGGTATTAATCTGTCTCTTTCTTTCCATTTATGGGTTAAATAGCAGGACAGATTGGGTTCTATAGCCTTGGTCGGCAACCAGTCTACCACAGAAAGCAATGGCAACCTACTGCGGGATAATCTTCTGCCCAGTCAGTCATGTTTCTTTCGAGACATGATCGCCCAAGCGTGTATCACATATGGCACTTAACTGACTGACTTTTAAGAAAATGACTTTACTGGCTTTTTGTATTTGCAAAGTCTCTCAAAATATTTTCAAGGTTAATGGTTTTGGCAGCCGAGGTAAGGAATGGGTCTCGATGCCGTTAACTTCTGTATGTTTGAAAACAGCAAAGACAGTAAGGAGATAGAGGCAAAGACTGAGTTTCAATGTCAATTTTATTGATAAAATCAACGAGGAAACAATAGGACATTGAAAAAGGCTAGAACGTTGGCAGCAGTTGGCAGAATCAACTCAGGCTGGAATGTTGTCGTCAGTTGGCGGGAATGTTGTCAGTGTCTGGTAAGTAAGGCACAGGCTGAAAAGTCGTCAGAGTCTGGCAGGATTGACACAGGCTGGAACGTCATTGCCCAGCAGGAACATTGCATGTATGGCTCAGGCTGGAAAGTCGTTGCTGGAAGGCTGGAAGAGTGCAAGCGGGAAAGTCGTCGGTCAAATCTCGGTTGCAATTGAATGTAGTCCAAGGAGGACATGTTGGGCTGCAGTCTAGCATGTGTATATAAACAGGCAGGTGGTGGGATTAGCGCGTGTGAGTTGCAACCATGGACTAGTGTTTGTTTTGCGTTCTTTGCAGGATTTGGCTGTGGTTAAACAGGATCGCTGTGAGCTAGCATGTGCAAAAACCACAGCAATTGAACTTGAACAGTCATCATCTCCTTTACTGAATCAACCACGAGTAACGGCATCTCAAGCAGACTAGACTGTTCCACCTCCAAAGCAGAGTCAATCCTAAAGCTGCTAACTAAAATGTAATGTGCTCTAGGAATCAACTATGGATAGTGGGATTGCAAACAAAGTACATACCTAGCTGGAGGTGGCCGGAGAGCAGAAATTGAGTATCTGAGAACAAATACTACACTGTGATCCTACACTCTGGACCAAGGAAGCATTATTTACCCATCCTTCCACACTGAAGGCAAGATGTGACACAAAGTTGGATTTTTTAAAGTGGGGACCCCAGGCACAAACTCTCAGGTAACTGGTCCAAGATTACCCAGCTACAGCCTATGCAGTAACTGTATACAAAGCTAGTCTTATCTGGTCATTACTTATCAAAGCTGGTCAAAAGCTAATCTTAGCTGGTCATTGCTTGTCAAAGCTGGTCAAAAGCTAATCTTAGCTGGTCATTGCTTGTCAAAGCTGGTCAAAAGCTAGTCTTATCTGGTCATTGCTTATCAAAGCTGGTCAAATGCTAGTCTTATTTGGTCATTGCTTCTCAAAGCTGGTCAAAAGCTAATCTTATCTGGTCATTGCTTCTCAAAGCTGGTCAAAAGCTAGTCTTATCTGGTCATTGCTTCCAAATATGCCCACCTGCCACTAAGCGGCAAGTGCTGCAGACTTCCAACCATTGATTTTCACTAATTATTCTCTTCTGTTGAAAACATTAACTTTACTTGCTACTCAAAAGTCTGTTGTGATTTGCCAGATATTTTAATAAATATTTTATTGCAACTTTGGAAATAAAAGGAATGAACCTAGAGTTTTTTTTGTTTTTTATAATTGTGTCGCCCCAAGCAAGGCATTTTACTGCCACTGTTGTGCAGAGGGTTACATAGGAAGAATGTTGAGGAGAGAGAGGTTGCAGGAGGTGTCAGGAAGAGAGTAGGAGAGGGAAGAGTACTGATGAGAATGGGGTAGATGTAGAAAAGCAAGAGAGAGTGTATGTAAGTTAGTGAGACAGGAGAGTATAAGCAGATATTTATTTATTTGACTTAGATTGGAGTGTGTCCTTTGATATATGGTGGAGTGAAAGTTTGTTTATAAGGTAGATCTTGGTAGTAGTCTGGAGAAAGTCTGTCTTGGTTTGATAGTGAGTCAGAACTTTGTAGTAGGAGTTATTTTAGATATTTATAAATGAAACTTTGTCTGTGTGTGTGTCTGTGTATCTGTTACCTATAGACTCCGAAACGGCTGAACCGATTTTCTTGAAAGTTTACACAGTTGTACTATAAGTGTCTGCGAGTGTTCTTAGCTAGGTTTTGTGTTGAGGTACCCTCGATAAATATTGAAAATCGATAATCGAAAAAATCGGGTTATAGAAGGAGTGGTCCAATTTTAATTAAATTTGATACACTAATAGGCAAAGCCATAAGAAACGATATTCAGAAGTTTCAATGTTGCAGTTCTTACAATAGTGCAGAAAATCGATAATATATATATATAAAATGCAAGATGTTTGTGTGTGTGTGTTTGTTTATCTGCCTGTATGTCTATATTTTTTCAGCCCTTTTATTTTAGTTTTTGCTTCAGGTTTGGCTCTAAGTAGGTATAATTGTAGTTCTTAGTCTCAGCCCTGATACCATTTAATCAGAGGTCTTATTTAGCCTTCAAAATTCAGTTTATGACAAAAAGACTTATTTGATATCGATACCAGGAAATTAAAATTTGACTTACATCCTTTCTTTTTTCTTTTCAGTCTATGGTTTCGCTTTAACTGGAAACAACTATTGCTTTTTAGTCTTTCGTGCCAACGTCCAAAGAGCCTGAGCTCCAGGACCATGGATTAGTTTTAAAGCTTTCATTACACCTGAGCAACGCCGAGCTATACTGCTAGTTTTAGATATAGGTCAATCATCTTGGCCTTAAGAAAGGCAGAGAATATCATTAGCAATTAATGACCTTAACTTCTTCACATGTCTAGTTACCTTGGCAGTCAGTCAGTTAAGTGCCATACATGAAACACGCTTGGGTAATCATGTCTTGAAAGAGATATAACTGACTGGGCAGAAGATTATCTCACAGTAGGTTGCCATTGCTTTCTGCGGTAGACTGGATGCCAGCCAAGACTATAGAACCCAATCTGTCCTATTATTACACTCATAGCTAGAGTGGGAAGAGATGTATTATATTATTAAGTAGTAATTAGTGGGGGATCAGTTTATTACTTCATAAAAATATAAAACTGGTCCCCCACTTTATGCTCAGTAGAAACCTTAATCATGTCTCCAACTATTTTATTCAGTCCGTCAGTCAGTCAGTTAAGTGCCATATGTGAAACACGCTTCGGCAATCATGTCTCGAAAGAGACATGACTGACTGGGCAGAAGATTATCATGCAGTAGATTGCCATTACTTTCTGTGGTAGACTGGTTGCCAGCCAAAGCTACAGAACCCAATCTGTCCTGTTATTTAACCCATAACTGGAAGGAAGAGACGGATTAATACCTTTCCCAAGGGTATTTGCGTGTAAGTGAATGCAATGAATTCAACTGGAATTCGAACTTGGCTCCCCGATTTTCTCCTTCCGAGTCTCCTTTTTTTTTTTGTTTTTATAGAAATTATGCATAGAGCCTCCCTGATTTTTAATAGTTTTTAATAGTTTTTAGTCACAAGTGGCTAAACTCTTTTCCAGCAAATTTCTTTTTTTGTATTGAGGCTCACTACAGATCTTCACTTAAATATTATTGTTCATTTTTATATCCATCTCTTTTAAAGACTGAGCACATATTTTCTATTGGATTTCTCATGCACTCTCCCAGAAACTGTACCAGATCCATTCAGCATCATTGCTGCATAAAACCAAAGGTTTGGCTCTGTGGGTTATGAAGAAATGCAACTGAACCAGATCAGGCAGATGACCATACCAGGAAAAACACAGCCAGTAACTATATCCTAAAATTTTGGTTAATACTAATTTTATCATAAATTTGATTTGCAATGTATCTAATGTCATGCTAAGTCTCTAGCTGTACTCTTCAACAATAATAAAGTCCAAGGTTACATCTTGAGCAAGGTTTCGATATTTCTCGTAACTACGAATTTGGTACTTGTGATTTTGTTGATGGCAAGATGATCAAATTTAAATTGCTTGTTCTCTTAAAATACCACATTTATTAGAAAATACATTTAATTTAAATACAGAAGGAGTCATGAATATATTTTCAAAGGGCTGAACATTTTGGCTTCTACTCTCTTTTTGTTACCCAGAAGTTATTGTCAGACAGGTAAATTAGCCCTCACCATCGTAATGTCCATTTCAATTTCATTCAAATTGTTTATGTTGATATGTATATATGCATTTGTATTTTAATTCAATGACGGCTGTAAAAATATTTTTAGAAAATTTATAAAATAATCCAATTTATTAACAAAACTCAAAAAAGTTCAATAAAACTATAATTATTTGTTATTTTTAGGGTTAAAAAAATGATCATTTTTCTCATCTCCAACTTAGATTTTATTTCTCAACCCAGGGTTAGGATTGTCCAGACTCAGTAGGAAGAAAGCATATTATTCCAATATTATTATATTATAGTATTATTCCAAAATTATTTCAAACACAGTAAAACTTTGTGTATATGTGTACCTTAAATAGTACATGCACATGTAAGTCAGTCAAGCAAAATGAAGGTATATACATTACATACTTTTTTATTTTAATCATTTTACTCCAAGCAAGGTAACAAAGTCACTAAGATGCAAAGAGTTAATGAGTGTGAAAGAATATGAGGGAAAAATTATTAAGGAGAGGAAACAATAAAAGAATAGGAATTAAAAATACAAAAGATATCACTTGATATTTCATCAAAATTTTTGAAGATCAAAGTTGACTGGAAAGCAAGAAGGGAAGTTCCACAGGAGAGAATTGCAACAAAAGAAACTGTTAGCATAGAACTTACAGGCCCCTCCCACCATCTATACTGTATAATGATGAGCCCTAACTGCCAATCTGGTACTTAGCTTAAATTCATAAAGTCAGTATTCCAAAGATCATCAGAACAATTACCATGAAAATATTTATATAAATATATATGTGCAGATGTTATGTGACAGACGGAGAATCAGCTCTTTGTTTATAATATAGATTTACCAGGCATGAGGGGCTGCATCTTTTGATCTACTTTTACTGTATGAAAAGGGGAAACTATTCCTTTACGACAGGACAGCCGGACTCAGAATGCCATTGCGTCATCAACTTTGATTAGTTAAGCGTTAATTCTCTTTATCAATGAGCTGAACAGAAAGAATCCCAGCAACAGCATGTTGGATATATTAACTAGAACCCAATGTAACATGATACCAGCCGAGGTGAGATGTGAATGATGTGCCTTCTGTGATGCTATAAACTGGGTAAAAGACTTTGAAAGAACTCACTTTTCAAAGATGTAATGCCTAACAGAAATCTGCAAAGCCTTTCTTCCTGTCCTTTCAAAAAAATTAAATGAAAATTATTTTTTTTTACCAAAAAAGATCCCAGTGAGTACTAAACTCACAACACACATGAGAAAACCTAATGGAAAAAAAATTATAGTATAATCTCCAAGAATTTAAATGTAAAGTCAATAGTCATCTCCCATCTCACTAACCTGCATCCTCTCTCTCTCATGCTTTTTCTCAGTCCACTCGACTCTTATCAGTATTCTCATCTTTCTCTTACCCACTTCCTGAGACCCCCTATAACCTGTCACTCTTTCTCATAACTTTCCTCCTATGTAACTCTCTGCACAACAGTGGTAGTAAAATGCCTTGCTTGGGGGTGATACGATTATAAAAAAAAAATTTCTATACTATTATAATGTGGATATAAAGTGGGGATCAATTTTACATTACAATCAGTATGTAAACTGATCTCTCACTTTATGGCCACAGTCATCCTTCTCTTACCCACGTCCTGACACCTCCTATAACCTGTCACTCTTTCTCATAACTTTCCTCCTATTTAACTCCCTGTACAACAGTGGCAGTAAAATGCTTTGCTTGGGGCAATATGATTAAAAATAAATAAAAAATATAGTAGAACAGCCAGTGAGAAATAAACTCTACACTTAGTTATTTTTTATGAAAGAAAGCAAAAGTCAAGTTCAACCATGAAACTCTTTTCTATATTTGATTTCATCTTGCAACCAGTAAAGTGATATGAAAAATATAGTTTTGAAAACAAATTAATATGATTAGAAAAACAACAACAAGCTATTTGTTTTAATCATTTTACCCCAAGCAAGGTGGTAATGTCACTAGAACTAAGGGAGTAAAAAAGAACGATAAGACTGAGAATGAGGAGGATTAAGAAAAGAGAAAAAAAGGAATATCGTTTAAGGTGACAGAAGATGGTGATTGACATTGCATTCAAATCATTTTTAGATTGTAGTTGTTAGGGAAGCAAAAAATCAAATATGAAACTGTAACCAGCATTTATTTATCTACTGCACCTATAAAGAGTTTAGATATTTTATATCTATTGAGTTTGCTCGTCTTCCTTGACAAAAATACCTCATTCAGTCAGAAAACTTTCCTCAAGACCTGAATCACTATTAGTCTGATATATATATATATATATATATATATATATATAGATTCTATTTGATAGATTTAAAAGGAAGATATGACATATATATATATATATATATATATATATATATGTCATATCTTCCTTTTAAATCTATCAAATAAATTTTATTTTATTTTACTTTAATTTCATAATTCAGTTAAGATGTTAATAAATCTCAATATTTCTTATGCTGTCCAAAAAAAATATAAGTCACAATTTAATATAAGTATCTCATTGTTTTACTTTTGAACTGGTTAGATGCAACCATAAGTTCTATTCTAATAGTTTCTTTCCTTGCACTTCTCGCTTGTGGAACTCTTTTCTGAATTTTGCTTTCACGCCACATACCATATTCAAAAATTTAAATGCAATGTCAACCGATATCTTTCATCTTCTTGAATGCTGTTCTTTTATTATTTTTCTTCCTCACTAAAGTCTTCTCGTTCTTTTCCACTCCTCGTAGCCCCTTGAATCTTACTGACTTGAGACAAAATGATTAAAAAAAATATCTGAACATGTTAGACACCATGCATGACATCTCCATAGGAAAGAATATATCTGTTGAAGATATTTAAGAATGTACAGATAAAATATTATGATAGAGCAGATGTTTTGAAACTTTTTCATACAAAAGCCAGATTTTGTACAAACAATTTTTTATGGAATTTTTTTTATTAATGAATTGTGAAACTTTCAGTCAGTGCTACTTTTTTCATTCAATGTGTTTTTAAATACATTTTTTAGGACAAAACTGTGCCAATTGTATTTGTAGATATTAAATAACTGAGATTATTTGCAAAAATTAAGAACTGCCATTATTAACGGATGAAGTGTTGAAGCAAAAAAGGCGACAATAGGTTCTTTTTTGCTCTTGTGTTTGTAACAATATCTTTCTGTTACTCAGACTGAAATGTTTCTAGCTCATATTTCTTTTTTACTTACATTATTTTAAAAAATAACAATATTAATGCTTAATGCTGAACCTTACCATGATGTCGTAAAGGCATGAAAAATTTTCTCTATTTACTTTTTAACCAAATAAAATAAACATGAGGAAAAATAGTCATTAGTAGCACATTTGTAACATTTTCATCTCTGTAAAATAACAAAAATAACAGATTTTGTAAAAATTTTCTTTTTTTTCTCTCAACACATTGAAATAAGTTTCACATGAAGTCATAAATCACTTTAACAATTGTTTTGATTCATTTCACTTCAAGCAAGGCAATAATGCCACAAGATACAATGAAGTGTAAGAGAATGAGAAAACTTTAATGAAGAGAAGGAAATAAAGGAATAGTGTCCAGGAAGACAGAAGATGATGATGATTGATATTGCTGTTGCACTTAAATTTTTGAAGATTGTCGGTGGCAGGGAAACAAGAAATCAGAAGAAAGTTGAACTAGTGGGAAATACAAAAAAGGAACTGTTAGAATAAAAGTGGCAATGCATCTAGCAAGTTCAACAGAAAATTGTGGGGACCTAGCTACCAATCTAGTATCGCTTATATTCGTGTAGTTGAGAAAAAACTCATCAGAACATTTGTAGATAAAACAGAGGGAAGCTGTATCATGAGGGTGAGAAAGTAACTTCTGTCAAGATGCCAGATATGCTGTATCTAAGTAATTCTGGACAGTTCAATGGCATAAATCCATGAAATAAGGAAACTGGCCCAATATTGAAAGCAAATACTTGTTTAGTACTTTCTACTTATATTACTATACTAGCAGTATAGCCCGGTGTTGCTTGGGTGTAATGAAAGCTTTAAAACTAATCCATGCTCCTTGAGCTCATTCAGCCTAAAGAATATTTGAAATAATAAAATAATTGCGACAATTTACCAATCGCACCTAATATATATATATATATATATATATATATATATATATATATATATTAGCAGTATAGCCCGGTGTTGCTTGGGTGTAATGAAAGCTTTAAAACTAATCCATGGTCCTGGAGCGCAAACTCTTTGGACATTGGCACGAAAGACAATAGTTGTTTCCAGTTAAAGCGAAACCGTAGACTGAAAGAAAAATGAATGGATCTAAGTCAAATTTTGATTTCCTGCTATCGATATCAAATAAGTTTTTTTGTCATAAACTGAATTTTGAAGGCTAAATAAGTCCTCTGAGTAAATAGTATCATGGCTGAGACTAAGAACTATTATACCTACTTAGAGCCAAACCTGAAGCAAAAACTAAAATAAAAGGGTTGAATAAATACAGACATACAGGCAGATAAACAGATACACACAAACACATCTTGCCTTTTATATATATATTATCGATTTTCTGCGCTATTGTAAGAACTGCAACCTTGAAACTTCTGAATATTGTTTCTTATGTCTTTGTCTATGAGTGTATCAAATTTGATTAAAATCGGACCACTCCTTCTATAACCTGATTTTTTCGATTATCGATTTTCAATATTTATCGGGGGTACCTCGACACAAAATCTAGCTAAAAACACTTGCAGATACTTATAGTACAACTGTGTAAATTTTCAAGAAAATCGGTTCAGCCATTTCGGAGTCTATAGGTAACGGACACACACAAACACATACACACACACACACTGACAAAGTTCCATTTATAAATAAGTTTAGATAGATTTTTATATGCTCTTACTTTACAATAGTCAAGCCAGACCAAGAAGAGAGTACTTCTGCTATATCTGGGCTGGTGTTGCCCAGTCCTTACTGTCCAGCCTTGACAGAGTTCAAAAGCAATTATGTAGCCTTATTGGTGGTTAATTAATTATTCCCCCTAATTTCTTAGTCTAACTAGCTTTCACTTTTGCAGCTAGGATCCATCCACCATGCCATATTCACAGCATTAAATCATTCTTATTCTCTTCATATTTCATTGGAGAAAAGTAAGTTCCACTGAGATAGCTTCTTCCCAAGAAGTGTTACTTTGTGAAATGTACTCCCAAGGCTGACGATTCCCTGACCACTATAATTTTAACAAAATCTTCCAGTCTAGAGTCAAGTGATATCCATACTACAGATCCTCATAACATTCACTTTTTGCTTCCTACTTCCCCCTTTCTTATGCTCTTAGAACAATCACTCAGTTACCCTCTACCTTGATTAAGTTGAGCCTTGTTTTGGGTAAACTATAGTAAAAAAAAAATATTATTCTTTATTATTTATTAATATTTATTATTGTTACAGTGGATCAGTCAGTTATGTGCCATATGTGATACATGCTTGGGCGATCATGTCTCTTTCGATTCATGACTGACTAGGTGGAAGACTTTCTTACACTAAGTTGCTATTTCCTTCTGCGGTAAATGGGTTGCCAACCAAGACTATAGAAACCCAGTCTGTCCTGCTATTCAGTCCATAGGTGGCGGAAGAGATGGATTCATCCCTTTCCTAAGGGTAATTACATGTAAATGAATGTAATGAACCCGACTGATATTCAAAATCAGTTCTTCACTTTCTTTGTTTGAGTTGATATCTATTACTCCCCAATGTACAAAATTCATAAAAGGCAGTAGTTTTTCCTGATTTTATGAGCTCTGTTGGTGGAGCTTCAGAATACACCGACTACCCTCCTGCAGAGGGTAAAAGTCCCTGAATGAGGCCACCTGTTGGCTGTGGTGGCAACCTGTGTGGTCTTGGGACAGGATCCTGATGGTTGAGCAGGTTATCACCTGGGAGCTAAGAAGTCATGGCCTAGCAACACACCACTTTGACCCTTACCTGGGCTAGACGGGTGATTGGAGAGGCCTTATCCGATCAATCGGCTGGTCACAACAAGCCCCAATTCAGAAGACATAGATGTCACCTTTTGTTACACATGGACATATCACAAATGATGTTGCCTAGATTTCTGAATTAGAAGGCGGTGGCTGTAGGTTTAATCTGTTTAGAGGAAAAGAGCTGTGACATAGCTGTACTCCCCTATTTGTTTTTCTATTTCTTTGGTGGCAAAACAAAAAAGAAGAGCAGGTGCTTGCAGATCCCTTCAAAGACAAGGATACCGCCCATGATGTATCTCTGCCTTATGAGGGTGAATGGGTTTCCCCCCTCGTATTTTGCATTCAATTGTACTCCATGACAGGTGGAGAGCAGGAATGATGAATTCTTACAAACAAGTAAGTGGCAAAAAAAAAAACAACCAAAAGATTGTATACCAAATCCGACTCAGATTCCAAAAACAAAGAAAACTTTCTAAGATTTATGATTCTAGAATCAGAAGATGATACCCCCTAACAAAACTATCCCCATTCTTGACCCAAGGGGTAATCTCGACAAACATAACACTCAAAACAGTTAAAAATTTACGCAATGGAACAATACTAATAGAAGTTGAAAAAAAAGATTTTCTACCAAAAACAGAAAAGCTTCATAATAAAAAAAAATTAAATCTTACCCACACAGAAAAATGAATACATCAAAGAGCGTAATCCGAAGCCAAGAACTCTCAAACTGCACAATAGATAAAATAAAAATGAACCTGAAATCGCAGGATATAACAGATGTCAAAAGAGTATCCATTAAAAAGAACTGAAGTACCATACAAACAAACACATATATCATGACCTTCAGCACACTGAAGGCCTCAAAAGAGATAAAAATTGGATATATAGAAAAAGTTAAACTATTCAGACCAAACCCTCTCCAGTGTTATAAATGCCAAAAGTTCAGACATCATGAAGATACATGCTATAACCAGCCAGTATGCAGTAGATGTGCTCAGAAGACCCTGACCACACTACAAATGAATGCATAAAAACTTGCAATTGTGCAAACTGTGGAGAAGACCACCCTGTCTATGCAAGGATCTGCGATATATGGAAAAAAGAGAAAGAAATAAAAACTATAAAACAAAAACAAAACATTTCCTTTCCTGAAGCAAGGAAGATTGTGGTGGGTAAAATCTATGCACACATTGCCCCCCAAAAAAAGAAAATACCTAAAAAAAAACAATACATATGAAACACTTGTTAAAAAAAACTACTGAATCTGGGTCCAAATGACTGGCCAAAATTTATAACCAAATAAAAACCCACAATCATGAATATCACAAATACAAACACTTCTTTCTCTTATGTGCCATGTCCTTTCAGGACATAGGTGATCATAGCTTTCCATATCTCCCTGTCCCTGGTAGCTCTTAGCACACTTTCTCCTGTTGCACCATGCAACCCTCGTTCCGTCATCCACCTGATCAGGTCCATCAAATATGTTATCCACTGCTTTCCTCTGTCTCTTTTTCCCTTTATCTGGCCTGTTAGTATCAGGTTCTCCAAGCCCTCTTTCCTCATTGCATGTCGCAGGAACTTTAGCTGTCTCTTCCTGATGCTCAGTATTAATTTCCTTTTCGTTTCCATTCTTTCAAGAATCTTGCCATTGCTCACATGCTCAGTCCATGATATCTGCAGCATCCTTCTGTAGAACCACATTTTAGCTGCTTCAATTTTTTCCTTCATCTTCAAAGATATTGTCCAGCATTCACTGCTATATTGAAGAACCGACAGCAGTACTCTCCTCTTTGTTTCTAGTGAAATTGTCCTGTTTCTTAATACATTACTCAACTTCTGGAATGCTTCTTTCGCCATGCTAATTCTCCTTCGGATTTCATTGTTGCACTTTCCATCTTCCGTTAGAACACTTCCTAGGTATTTAAATTTCTGTACTTGCTTGATTTTAGAGTCCCTCACCTGTAATTGGCATTTTGGGCTGCCCTTTTTGCTGATCTACTCCAAGATAAATCTAAACAAAGACCAAATAATCCAAGACAAAAAAAAACAATCAAAACACCAGATAAAACAAAAATGAAAAAATAGAATCATCACAAACCCCTGGCCCATCCAGAACCAAACAATCACTAGCTCAAGAGAAAACAATTAAAAAAGATAAAGACGCAACCGTCATAAAACAAGAATCAAAACCCCTCAACACAAAATCACAATCACATCCTAAAACAAAAATAAAAAATAAAGAAAACCTTGAACTCATGAATGTTGACAGAAACATCAACAACCCAAAACCAGAGAAGGAAAAATAAACCACAGCAAACAAAATATTACAATGGAATGTAAGAGGTACAAAAATTAATCTTGAAGAAATATTACTCCTCATCAAAACCTTCTGCCCTGCTATAATCTACCTACAAGAAACTCACCTAAAAGAGAATGATAAAATTAATATAAAACATTACTCATCATACAACTACATAAACAAAAATCAAATATAGCCAGAGGCAGATCATCAGTACTTATCAATAGAAATATACCACACAGCAAAGTAATCTTAAATATGCAAGTAGCTGCAATAACTGTAACCCTATGCAGAACAATAACCTTTTGTTCACTGTATATAACACCAAGTGAAACCATGAATGAAAGTGGTTTAATTCAGCAACAACCAAAACCCTTCATACTAATGGGAGACTTTAACAGTCATAACGAGTTATGGGGCGGTAAAGAAACCAATAAAAGTGGCAGAGTTATTGAAACAATTTTAAGCCAAAACCAATTGTTTTTTTGTTTTGTTTTTTTTTTTTTAATCATTTCACCCCGAGCAAGGCGGAAACGCCACTGATGTGCAGGGGGTTACATAAATGTAAAAAGATTAATTAGAAAAGAGTGAGGAGTACAAGCTAGTTAGAAAGGAACAATAGAAAGCTGAGAAAGCAGGTGCAATGACAGGTACATGGGCGGAGAGAAAGGGAAGGTTATACAGGGGAGGGGAGAGAGCTAGAGGCCAGTGGTTAGTAGGTGAGTATTAACTTTGCTTTTAAATTTCTGGAGGTCGTAGCCGTCAGGAAAGCAAGAATACGGGAGTGAGTTCCACAGGCGGGAAGTGCGAGAGAGGAAGCTGCAGGAGTAGAATTGTCGTCTGCGTTTGGCTAACCTGACTGTGAATGGGTGGGACCCAGTTGCCAGTCTGGTTGCACGGGTAAACACCTGTTGAGGAGGCATCAGTGACTTAAGCTCATCCGAGCAGAAGCCATGAAAGTATTTATAGAAGAGACAGAGGGAGGCCACATTTCGACGATGGGAAAGTGGCTGCAGACGAGTCGCCAGATCAGTACCTATCACATTACAGACTCTCCTTTGGAGCTTGTCAAGAACACTGAGGAGAACGGCAGGGGCACCTGACCATAAATAGCAGCAGTACTCCATGCACGGACGGATGGTTGACTTGTATATATGCAGGATGGATTCAGGTGGAAAAAACATCTCAATAATAAAGAAAACACATAACCACATCCAGCAACAGATACTCTCTCAGCAACTGACTTAACAATATGCGACCCAACTGTATACACGGACTACAAATGGAGAACCCATGATGATATATGCGGAAGTGACCACTTCAACAAGATACAGTGGAAAGATTCCTCTGAAACAATAGTAACATTTAACTTCCACCCACCATACTAAAACGACTAATGCTTCAGCATTAAATGACCACCAAAGTGTTAATATGCCATAAACCAAACCAAACCTGATTTTAAAAATTTATGATTTCTATCCATCTATAGTTATTTTTGGTGATAGTTTTACCAAGTCAAAATGCATTCATCTTGGATGATATTCTAAGTAAACTCCAACTCTGACACTGCACTTTGCCACGAGATTCTGACAATTTGCACGTCAAGAGTGCTTTATCACAACTGAGAGAAAGCTGGTGTTATATAGCTCTATCTCAGTTCAGGCCAATGTAGACTGTTGGCTAATATCTTCCCAGTATCGTTGGTATGCAAATTTGTAACTTTTGGTGGGCCAAACTGAAAGGCAATTTTCTAAAGGTCGAGAGAATGGGGCACCCAGTGAAGATTGAACACACTACTCAACTGTAATGATTGCTTGTAAAACAAAAATATAGTTATTGATTTAAAAATCTACGTCATGAATAAAAATGAAACTGTTAAGAAAAACTAAATGTGTTAAAATACTTTTAATTATACAAGAATATCTCTGAACATTCTCTTTCAAACATTTTATATTCTCAATGTAAGCAAATCATTTAAACAGCATTTGCAAATGTTGAATGACATTTTAATTTTTTATTTATGGAAAAATAAGCCAAAATTTTTAATTTGTGAAAAAAAATCTTCATATTAATTTATAGAAAAAAAATCTTAATTATTAATTTGTGAAAAAAAGTTGTTTTTTTTTTAATTTGTGGGAGCATAAAGAATTTTTAGATTTAAATGTGTTGGATTAGAATGTGTTGTCAGATGCGCGTTTCTTTTGTTTTTTTTTCAGCAAGAATAAAGAAGGTAAAACATCTTCAATATTGTCACCAGTAACTGAAATCTTTTATCATGTTTTAATTTAAGCAATGTATTTTGTTCTACTTTGCAGTAATAGGGTTTTATCTCAATCTCATTTTGGAGATCTCTTCTCTCAGGTGATAAATATGCTTATCACACAAGCCATTGCACTACACAGCTTGTATTAACCTTTCCTGATATCTATTTAAAATTAGTTTTAATAAAACTGGGTAGTTATATACTATGCAGGATTATTTACGCTGATGGGACTAAGAAGAAAAAAAAGCTCTCAACATGAAAACTGCGGTTTGAGGATCTTATGACAAAAGTCTATTGAGAAACAATTATGTTTACAAATTTATTTTTCCTTATCTAATCACTATACTTAAACTGACAACTGGGGATTGCTTATCTCACAGGATGTTGAACGATTATATTACCAATAATTTTCTGCATGAACAAATTAAATAGCAAAGTTATTTTTTAATAACTGGGAAACCTCTCAAGACTGTGAGTTCTTAAAACCATTAGCACTCTGTAGGTGTCTATTTTCAGCAGGCAAAATGTTAGTTCTGCCAATGCAAGTTGAATTTAAATTTCTTGGTTGTGTTGTCATATCCTTCCATGGCAACACCTAAAACAATCTTGACTGAAACTGAGAACCAGGCTCCTGCAATTTCAAATATAAAGAACTAATAAGTAAAACTATATTTTGAGGGGGTTCCATGTGCAGTAAAAGGAGAAATAATATTTATAATTGATGCTGAGTGCTAAATGTTAAAGCTTTTGTAAAGCTCTACATGTAGTATCATTTGAAAGAAACTGAGCTCAAATTCCAGTTAGGTTCATTACATTCACTTAAGGGCAAATAACCTTGGGAAAAGTAAGAATGCATCTCCTCATTCAGCTATGGGTTAATTAGTAGAACTTGTATTTATAAAACTCTTACTATCTTTCTTTTTTTTAATTGTTTCACCCCAAGCAATGCGAGAATGCCACTGATGCACAGGGAGCTACATAAGAGAAAAAAATTAGATAGAAGATGACTAAAGAGAAAGACGAACTAGTTACAGGGGGTGTCAGAGAGGGGAGCAAGGGAAGGATGGGAATACAGGTGTGATGACAGTTGAAAAGGTAGAGAGAAAGGAAAAGATATGCAGGTTGATGTAGAAAGAACTGGAGTTAAGTGGTTAAGAGATGGGTATTGACATTGCATTTAAATTTCTGGAGGCTGTAGCCGTAAGAAAAGCAAGAATATGCAAGAGAGTTCCACAGGCGGCAAGTGTGAGAAAAGAAGCTGCTAAAAAAATTGCATAGAAAATATTTAGATTTCAGCATTAAATAACCCATAGAAATGTCAATATGCCACAAAACAACCAACCAATCAAAATCATTATTTTCACTCCAGCCGTTTCCTAATTATTCGTAAGAGACTTAGTTGTAATATTTTGCTTACTCAGCAGTTTATGGATTTCAAGATTGCATGGTGATTTGTGTGTGTATGTATGTATATATATATATTCATATATAAGCAACAAAACTTGACTTTCAACTCCTTATTCTTCTTTTTTTTAAAGAAACTAAATTGTTACATGAAATCTGTTCTCCGATATGAAAATGAGTACTGGACAGTCTCCTTAAAGATGAATAAGAGACTTAAAGCAACAGAAATGTGGTTCTATAAAAATTGGATAATGAGGCCACGAAAGACTAACTCAGACAATGGATAATAGGTTTAACATATTATATTTAACGAGGAAAATATAACTACAAGAATGGCAGTAAGTCACGCCTACCTGGCAGGCTGCTCCCGGAACTACTGCCCTGAGAGTATAAACCTTATGGTTTAAATAATGACTGGAAGAGTCCATAAGTGTCAGTAGGTACACACCCACAATATTTTTTTAATCATTTCGCCCCAAACTGTTTTACTGCCACTGGTGCACAGGGGGTTATATAGGAGAAAATTGATGAGAAAGAGGGACAGGGTATAGGGTGTGTCAGGAAATGGGTAAGAGAAGGATGAGAATACTCGTGTGATGAGAGTGTTATGCTTTATTATATTATCCTAGAACTTCTTAGAAAATTATGTTCTGCACTGGCTGGCAGTTTCTTCTTTCTACCAAATTCAAGTTAATTTGCAACATTATCTTTTCTATTGCTGATGAATACGTGGTTCGACAGTGTCAGTGACAAATGTCCAAAAAAACCACCAGAAAGAGATTTGAGACTATTTATTACAGAATAGGCCAGTCCATTGCCCAGGTTGGGCAATCCATTTGCTGGCCTGCCATTGGCTAGATTTGCTGGCCTGCCATTGGATAAATTTGCAGGCCTGCCATTGGCTAGATGTTTGATAAAAGAGGTTATCCTGGTCTAATTCTTTTATCGCACATGGCCGGAAGTTACTGCCGCCTACTCAAATGGCTTAACGCATCACTACGGAAAACAGAGCAAGCCATTAATTTTCGGTGACTCAGAGTTTCCAAAAGACAAAACACAGAAAAACAACAACAAAATGAAATATAAGCACACACAAGCACTCGTACATAAAAACAATGACCTAAAACTAATCTATGTACACATGGCGTTCAAACAAAACCCATGTGTACATTCAAAAGTGGAAGGAGAAATTTTAATAGTCAAACAAAAGATATTACTAGCTGGACAATGTTGCCGACCACGACTGACAGAAACATGGCCGATTTTTTAAACCAAATCACCTGGGATCCGGGGTCGAGCGACATGCTCCCGCTACCACCTGCGCCTGGCCAACCCTTGTCGCTGACCATAGCAGCAGCTGTCTCCAGAAACCAGTAGCAGCCACCAGCAGTAGCAGCCACCAGCAGCAGCCAGTTCCAGACCAGCTTGCCAACTCCAGCAGCAGCAGCAGCCACTATCAGCAACAGTCCTTTTCAGGGCTCTTTAACTGCATATGCAACAGTCCTTTTTAGGACTCTCTGATTACATTGATATAGTCCTTTTCAGGGCTTTCCATTCTGATATGCACAAGTCCTTTTAAGGGCTCTTCAGCTACGTATGCAATAGCCCTTTTCAGGGCTAACCAACCCCTGCAGCAGCCGCCAGCACCAGTGGACGCACCAGGCAGCAAACACACCAAGCACCAGGCAGAAGAAGCAGGCGCACCAAGTAGACGCACCAGGCAGAAGCAGCAGGCACACCAGACACCAGCAGAAGCCATAGTCCCGGCTACATATACAACAGCCCTTCTAAGGGCTAACTGATTACGGGTGCAACAGTCCTTTTTCGGACACTCTGACTGAGTACATGCGCAACAGTTCTTTTTAGGACTAGCCGGTTACGTATGCGACAGTTCTTCTAAGAACTAACCATCTCCAGCAGCAGCTACCAGCAACAATCCTTCCTGGAACGACCAAGTAAATCCTCTAGCAACCAGCATCAGCTCTGCACTGCCCTGCCAGCTGCTGGTCTACCGCCTTGGAACCAAGCGATCCTTTCAATTGGCACTGCCGACTCAACAAACTTTCTGTAAATACGTTTGCCAGATTTTGTCAATAAAAATTTGGCTGAAACTTATAAACCCTTGTCTTCGTTGTCCTTGATTCGATCGAATTACATTAATTCCAAGCGGGGTTAACGGCACCTGCTGTCAATAGCCCCGCAACACTTTTACCAACATAAGGAGGCCATGACACCCACCATTGCGAGGAGGCTATGATAGTTTACAAGGCAGCCATGATGTTCCCGGTAAGTTACCTTGACTTCTACAATAGCCATATTTATATTCATGACGTTTCAGCTATCATATACTCTGGCCTTCTCTAGAGGATTAGAATTTCAAACCAAACCCTTTATTTTGATCACTGGGGTATATATAAATATGGCAATAAAGATGAGGACAACAGTCCAAACAATGTAGATAATACCTCATCTCAGAAGTATAGACAAATATTATTTTCTTTTTTCTACTTTTGAATGATGCTTCAAATATTTGATATAGAGAATGTAACTAAATGATATTATACACACAGGCTGATTTGTAGGCACAAATTATCTAGGTTCTAATTTCTAACCAATACACAAATTTTTTTTCACCATTATTCAGATATAAAAATGTGTAGCTTAATTTTTAAAAGTTTGAAAATTTCCAAAATTCAGCAGCAAGTATTTGATGCAATCTAAATACAAAAATACAATTTCTTACAAATCCTCCTGCTTAACTGTCATTGGCTGATTCAAATTAGTTGAAACAATTCAAATTAAGGTGTAACCAACTTCATTAGGAATGATTGTTTGGTGATACATGAGCATTTTCACCATAAAGAAACTCCTACTGTCAAAAGATTCTATATTCACCTAAATATTGGTTTGTGGCCAAGTGGCTAGACATGTTCACTTTTATACCATGAGACCTGAGTTCAAATTTTGCAGGAGTCGATTTTTCAGGAATATGATTTCCTGATAGTGTTTTCCTGGAGAGGCAATGCAGCGCTTTCAAAGTGCCTGAAAACTACACCACGCGTTGACCCAAGCCTTATGAATTAAACTGAGTTTGAGTTTGTTTAATCGTATATCAACCTCTGTGGGT